>JAWNPC010000262.1:7165000-7430000 GCA_035045365.1 Drosophila leonis | reverse complement strand
TTTCTTAAATTTTCTCAGCTTTTTCTGTCTCATTATATAATTTTTAAAAAATTTATATTTAACTGAATCATTTAGGAATTCTGCTATAAGAAATCCGAAACCGCCAATTCTACTTAATGATGCTTCACTGTCTGCCCGACCAAGTGGAGCAGGTTCAATAGTTCAGTGTCATTCTGATAATACATTGTGGGGCTAGCGGCCTTCAATAGAACAATAAACAACAACAAAACTGACCAACTGAGCCGTGACTTACAAAACTTGCGTGTGTTGAGCTTGTGCTTTGTGTAATGTTAATAACATATTAATAATAGTAATGTAAAATATTAAGCATGAAAAATGTTTCTGTTGCTGCCAAAACAAAGGCTTGGCTTGAGACTAGCTGGAATCGGGCTTATAGCAGCCCATCGATAACTTCAGTCAGCTCTTCCGTTTTGTAATTAATCAATTTCAGCTTCCAAATGCATACAAAATAAATCGCGCGCATTGTGTGAAAAGTAAGCAAAAACAGCAAAAGCAACAGCAACAGCAACAGCAACAGCAACAACAACAATCGACAACAACAACAACAACACAAACACATTTTGGTTTTATAATAAAAATGTTAAAATTTACGAGACAAAGGCGCAACATTGACGTGAGCGCAACATGTTGCAGGCCAGGAGCATGAAACCAAAGCTGGCAAAACATGACAAACACCCAACAGCCAAGCCAGATAAACTGTTCATACAGACACACACATATATATATATATATATATATATATATTATATTTATACTATATATGTGTGTGTGCATTTACTTCTGGAATAAACTGTACACTTTTGTTTTAATATTTGTAAACAATATGATGCAAAGAGAAACTATAACTAAAATTTAAATGCAGCTGCCAGAAGCCGTAGGAAAAGATTATTATGTGTACAATGGGCTAAATGTGTTTAATTCCATATACAAAATTTGATGACTGCCTATAGTTTTAGCAAGTTTGCAAAGTAATTTAATATCTAACAGATTTTTAGCTACAAATATGTTAAGCACAGGTTTTATGCAAGAACTTAATGTGTAAAGCAAATAACTAAAGTGAATTCAGAAGATATATATGGACTTAATATTTAAGCGATTTAAAATTTTTTTAAATTTGATAAATATTGATAAATGTTTTTTAAATAAGAAATATATCAAAATAATTTTGAAATATTTCTTTCAGTGAAAATTAATTTTGTTTCTTCTTATATATTTATTATACCCTGAACCCATTGAAAATGGGAAAACAGGGTATAATGTTTTTGTGAAAATGTATGTAACAGGCAGAAGGAGACATGGCAGACCCCATAAAGTATATATATTCTTGATCAGCTCGACAAACTGAGTTGATATAGCCATGTCCGTCTGTCCGTCCGTCCGTCCGTCCGTGTGAACGCAGCGATCTCGCAAACCACCAAAGCTAGAGATCTGAAATTTGAAATGTATACTCGTGTATATCCTACGCAGTACGAGTTTATCATTTTTTTTCGATAACTCATCCCATTTCCTTATTATCGATCAAAATCGATAACTTTTCCTCGTTTTTGAATACCGTTATAGCTATAGATTTCAAACCTATTCAACAAATAAGTTTCCAAAATATAGCCCATACTGCAGCCCAAGCGCTGCCCGCGCGCATTCGCTGCGTAAACTGCGCAGTAGCAGAGAAAGTGCTTGTACGTGAGTGTGCATGTGTGTGTGTGTGTGTGTATGTGTTGTTTGTGTATATGTATATATAAAAGAAGCGTAAAATGATTTGAATATCGCATTTTCGCAGGGTTCAGGGTATCTCTTAGTCGAGCAGTCTCGACTAGAGCACTCTTACTTGTTTTTATAATCAAATATTTAATATTTTTTATCTCCAAATATTTGTTTTTAAGAAACTTTAGTTCCCATTGTATATAAATATTATTTTTAAAATTTTAAACATTTTATTTTGTAATTTAGCTAAACTACCATTGTGCTTAGGTGGTGCTGCTGTTGCTGCTGCTGCTGCTTAGCAGTTTCCTATTTAGCCATGGCTTATAATTTATGTCTATGCAGCATTTTGTCCGCCGGGCAGGCGGCGTTAACATAGCGCGTTGTGTTTTTTTTTTTTTTTTGGTAGTCGTGCCGTTTAGTTGGGTTATTTCTCTTCTTCTTCTACGGCTTGTTGTAGCTCAGTTAGTCTCGTCCCGTGCCGTCCCATCATATCGCCCATTGAGCATCTCAACGCATAAATCAAACTTCGGTCTGCAGTTTTTCTTCATCACACGAAAAAAAACAAAAACCAAAAACTGTTTGGTCAGATCAAATTGCCCGACTCTGGACTCGCGTCTTGCCAACTTCTTGGAACTTTGCCTGCCCCAACTGAGATACGTTCGTACATACATACAATTTATAGCCTTTTAATGCTGCACTTCTCTGCCGTGTCAGAGTCTGTGGCAGCGTTGACATTGTAGCGGTAAATGTTGATAAATTAATTCGCTGCAGTTTGCAACGCAGTTGCACAGCCTGCCCCAAAAGCTGAACCTTTAGCTGAAGGTGGGTGATTCATGACCGCCATGACTCGGCACAAATGTCAAGATATAAGCAGCCCTATATATATATATATACATATAAAACTGTATGCAAACAATTGGATTTATCAAGTGACATTTCGCATGTATTTGCTTTCGAGGCGGTGAACAACAAACAGCAGAAGAAGAAGAAGAGAAACCACTTGTCAAACTGTTGGCCTAGAACTTGACACATTGAGCGCTAAAACTGGTTGCGAATTACAATTGTAATGCAAATTTTTATAGCTGTTGGTTTTTTGCATAGGAAACAAATACTTTGCAACATAAGATTTATACTCAAATTTAAACTTTTATAAGAGATTTTGAAGACAATATGACTGACAACATCAGAAAAATCTGTAGGCTCAACAGAGCTGCTCTATAGATCCAGCCTTTATAAATTTAATATTAAACGAACTTCAACTTCTTCTTTGACTGTAAACGAGCATGGCACAGTCGTTTACAACCTACGCCAAGATTCTTACTTAGAAAATGTATTTATAAATATTACAGAATTTATCAGAAATCTTGATCTTGACAAAAATCTCTTCAATCTTTTATATTTTTTCCAGCTTAATGTCGGATAACATTTGAATCATTATGAATAATAATTCTCAGTGCTTTCTTTACAACTCTGTGCAATACATTTGCAAATGGTTTTTTTTAGGAAATTCAAATGAGAAACGTTTAGCCTGATGACAAATGAAGTTTCAAATTATTATTTTTTTCAGGCACAACTTTTTTTCATTTATTAGATTTTGAATAAATATTGAAGTGCACTCAACATTTTATTGAACAAACAACCCACGTTCAAAAATTGGCAATGTTTGCTTTATGTCAAATCGCAAATAAAAGATAATTTAAGTGAATGTCGAAGAGCGCAATCAAGGTTTTAGCCCGGATTATGCAATGGTCGTTAAATTCGAGGTAAGCCTATGAATAACTCATTACCAAGACTTTACTTTCCTTCTGGTATCATGGAAATTAGTCACAGATAAGCTTAGGGAAAGGTCATTTAACAAATGCCTGTCAATCTATACAGGGAATATGCATTAGCACATGACTCAATCTTGAATTACTTCACGAAGTGTAAAAGTCTTTCAATGCATTAATCTTTGCCTGCGGGGCACTGAGAATTGAGTCTGTTTATCATTCAGTTATAGCTGTTGTGCCTTGAGAACTAAATACATAATCATTCTGCATAGCAATATGTAAATAAATCTTATTTGAAGCTATGAAAATCGCATAGAAAGGTATTTGTATTATGGAGTAATTCTGCATTGAACGAATTTTATAGATAGAACTATCGATCATTATGAGTACAACCAGAAATGAAATGAGGAAAATCGCATAGAAAGGCGGCGTTTGTGTTAGAGAGAAATGTACAGAAAGCGAAAGACCCCGTGATCACTCCCCCTGTTTCCCTCGGTAGATATCGGAAATGATGAAAATCACATAGAAAGGCAGCCTTTATGCTAGAGAGAAATAGGTTTCGTGCTAACTCTTTGTCTCCCACTCTCCTCTTCTCTCTCTTTTTCTCTCTCTTTCTATCTATTTCCATTATTTTTGTAATTTCAGAATGAATTCATGAAAAAAACATAGAAAAGCCATAATGTTATGGGAAGAATGTAGAAAACTTATTTCAACTTAAAATGTTCTCTCGGACTAGTGAAATACCTATCTTCCTCTCTTTTATTCAATCTTTCTCTTCACATAATAATGCTTTTATATTTTTATTTTCAGCATGCGTACATCTTGTTCTACCTGCTTTTAAACTAAACTATTCTTTCACATACAAATATATGTATTTGACAACTGCTTAAACAGTCAAACATCTTTTTTCTCACACACAAACACACTCAGCTGACCCACTGCTGACCCTGGCTATCTGGCTGACCCAGAGCCATGGCCGAACCTCAAATGCAAACTCGGACAAATCTTTAGAGCTCAAACGCTCAAAAGTCACGCTTTCTCACCGCTCCCCCGCGCGCACACACACACACAACAAATTGCTGGGCAAACATTTGGCATCTTTTTGTGTTCGCAATTTAGGCAAATTCGTATTTGCTCTGAAGAGCGAAGAAAAAAGAGTCAAAGTAATTCGCTTCCTCAACTGTGGCGAACTATTTGTAATTGTTTTTCGCGACAATCTACAAAGCAAACTCTACTCAGATAGCGAGATATGTTTGCATACGAGCCGAGCTAACAAGCAAAGCCAATTACCTTCTTTTTTTTCTATAATTATTGGCAAATATTGAAGCTAAAAAATAAAAGAAAAAAAGCACGACGAACGCCTGGCGCCGCCTACAAAGTTTATCAAATACAGGTGCGACAGGTGCGCCGGTCAAAAGGCGCGACAGCCAGGGAATTCTTATAGATATGTGCTATATATATAATGTATAAATATATATATGTTTTGCTATCTTATCAAAACTTTTCGCGTGCTAAATGAATGAATATTGCAAAAAACAAAAAGAAAAGGAAAAAGGTTGACTAACAATTTTATAGTATGAATATTAGATAAAAGCCAGGTAAAAACATGTCAAATTATAATTCTCAGAAATTTATTTCAAAGCTATAATTAAATCAAAAACTAATCAGTTATAAATTATGTTTAATATATAATCACTGACTAGTTAAGATCTACATAGAATAAATTATAGGTAATACGTCATCAAAGCTTTGACTGATAAATTTCTTTATAAATTAACTTAATCACAAGTTGACGAAACTCTTGAGTGTGACTAACTAAACTACTATTTGAGGAGTGTCTTTTAAATTAAGATTAGACGTATTAAACATTTCCATTGAAGAATTGGAAATATTTGATGACTTTTAGATGTATGCATTTGCTCTATATCAAAGAAAACATATCTTCAAATGATTTTGTCATCGATTGATGAAATCAATGTGTGCATAAAATTATTTTATAAAGAAAAGTTGTTTTACTAGTTGCAATATATATACTATATACTATAGAGTATCAAATTCCTATAGCAATTGCCATGTATACAATATTTTACACTAGTTTAAGGAGAACTGTCAACTGGCTAAGAAAACTGAACAAAGAAAATCTTGGCTCGAATTTCTGTTAAATGTTTAGATATAATGAAAGCCAAAATTTAGATTTCTGGTTATATAAAAAAATAATAATATAATATTTTTTTCATCAAATACATTCCCTAGTCAACAAATTCTTGATTTCTTCTTTTATTGCTTTCTTAGCCGAAGTATATTTGGCTTTATTTACTTAGATACCAAATAATCATTGAATTTTGTTTGTATAAAGGGTATTCCCTATACTACATACTGTTTCCTTGTTGTTTTGATTGACGATAAATTAAACTAAAGAGAAATTTTGGTTGCAATTTCTTTAAATTGTTTTGATAATAACTTTTTAAATGTATATATATTACGGGAATTTTATTTATATTTTATATATCTACATATAACTTTTATATTTATATTTTAAATATATTTTTATATTTAATATTCATTTCAGCTGTAGTAAACTGATAGAAACACATTTAAAAGTTTTTCATTTCAAATATTGATTATAAGCTTGTTTTAAAGATAAAACATACATACTTACATACATATATGAGTAATATATATATTTAAAGCTATTCTCTTATTTATCAATATTTGTAAGGGTATTCTCTATTAAACTAGCTGCTAATAACCTTTTATTTTGCATTTGTTTTTCAACTTCTTGTCAGTCTACTTATATTATTAACATACTTTAAAAACTATATCTAAATTTTTATTGGCGTTATTCCCTAAGTATTTTTGCTGTCTGAATTCGTTTTGCTTTCTTAGCCAAAATATAAATAGTTTTTTTATAAATTATATACCCTGCACTTATATCTATAAGATTTCTTTATTTTTGTTTTCTTCATTAAGGACATTCCCTAATGTAACAAGTCATTGATGTATCTTTCGATTGCTTTTTTCTGCACGTGTCCGCGTCAAGTTGTTGATGTCTTTTTTGACAATGTCGAAGCTACCGTCAAGCAACGCCTACCAACTTGACTTCGACACAGATGAGATATGAATT
Organism: Drosophila leonis; assembly: GCA_035045365.1. Lineage (NCBI taxonomy): Eukaryota > Metazoa > Arthropoda > Insecta > Diptera > Drosophilidae > Drosophila > Drosophila leonis. The sequence continues at coordinate 7,423,385 of JAWNPC010000262.1, read as the reverse complement.
GTTGATTGTTTTTTTTTTTTACTCTTTTGTTTTGTTTTATCTTTGGCCGACGCGCTTACTACAACAAAGTGTTACGCGGCAGCTATTGCTATTTGGCAATCGAAAACAACAATTTTAACAAACAAATGTGCAAATAATTAAACGATTTTTTATGTGTTTCAAATGTTTGTCGGCATTCGAGGCAAATCTTGTTGGAGGTCAACAATTCAACATTTATTTAAATGAAGAAAAAAAAAGTTTCGTGTCGAAATTAATTGGAGAAGAAGGTAGAGAATGAATGTTAACTGTACATAAAAGGCCTCTACAGTGAAGCACTACAGAAGGAGAAGGTAGAGAATGAATACTACGATGAAGCACTAGAAAAACGAACACTTCATACATTTGATAACTAAAGAAGGCTTCATTAGTTAGGAAATAAAAATCCACAAAAATAACTAGGTAGGCCTCTACAGTGAAATCTAGACAAATACAACATTCTCTCTTTAAAAAGTAAAATAATTTTAATTTAAATCTTCCCAGAGTTATTTCTGCTTCATATAGAAATTATATGATAAATATTTATTATAACAAGTAAGAAAACTCTAGTCGGGGGTACCCGACTAGGAGATCCCCTGAACCCCGTCCGATATGCGTTTTTAAATATATTCCGTATATTGTATACATTACAAACTTATACAAAATTTAATTAAATTGCTAATCTTGCACTTTCACAATCAAATAGCATGTTTTTATTTTTAAAGAATTTAATATAATTTTTAAAGAGTAATAATAATTTAATAAAAAAAAAAATAAAATATTAAGAAAATACGACATAAAAATATTTGACATCGGCTGGATTTGAACCCAGACCTGCAAGGCACGACGTGCCCCGCTTCTATCTACACCGCCACTGCACTGCTTCGACAAGCAGTAGCAAATTTGAAACTAAAGGCAGTTTAGAATTATAACAAAATTCACGCAGTCAGCTGTTATTGTTGTGATTCTTAGAACAGACAAGAATGCTCGCATTCGAATGTCTCAATGTATGTGTGCACATGTATAGACAAAATGAAAACAGGGGTGGGTTTCTGGTCACATGTTGCAATTGACAAAACGTTTTGTTTAATTACTTTTGTGATACTTAATGGATTTCAATGAAATTTTCATTCACATATTGGCTATATTTGCAATTAACCTTCAATTTGAAAATTTTTGAAAAATTTTGAACCAATATCCAAAATCTAACAAAAACCGAAATTGTATAAAATATAAATGAAACTAAATGCAAAATTTGGAGACTCTAGCTTCAAACATGTACGAGATATAATTTATTAACTTCATTTCGATAAGGTTTTTAATCGATAACAAAAGAACGGGAAAAGTTGTCGATTTTTTAAAACAAACTCGATATGCGCGTGATATACAGGGACTTCCAAAAAAAATTTCAAGTCTCTAGCTCTTATAGGTTCTGAAATCGACGCGTTCACACATACGGACGGACGGACAGACGGACAGACGGACAGACGGACATGGCTATATCGACTCAGCTCGTCGTCCTGATTAAGAATATATATACTTTATGGGGTCTGCCACGCCTCCTTCTGCCTGTTACATACATTTGACATTTTAACAAAACCATTATACCCTGAATTCCCATTTTCAATGGGTTCAGGGTATAAAAAGATGGAAATTTTATATTCAGAAAATGCTGATAAAAAGAACTTTAAACTAAAATTTAACTGACCTCAAACATCCAAAACTCTTTTGGTTTCTTTCTTTTAAAAAAAATCAATAAAAAATTGCTTAAAATTTGCTGCACACAAATTTTGTTCATGTGACGCTTCGCTTTGCAGTTGACATCAATTAAGGATTACTCACAAATTATTGATTGCCTTAATTAAAAGACAAGCCGCAATGTGATTAAGCTTTATGTTCGAAATTACGAAGCATGCAAAAACTGAAAAGAAAAAATATTCATTTCACTAATGAGAAAAAGAGTGCGGGCACTCAATCAACTACAAAAGATTGTGCGATTCTCTCAAGGAAAGTTGTGCAACAGAGATAGATAGACGCAGGTAGAGCGAGAGAGAGACAACAACTTGTCAAGACAGAGGAAACTTTTGCAACATGCTTTAGCCGTCGGCCAAAGACGCTCAATTCAAAATAATGAGTTAATAAACTGCAAGGAAAGAGAGAGAAAGAGAGAGAGAAATAATATGTGAGTGCGAGCGAGAGGCAGCGGTTGGAAGATGAGCGCATGCAAAGTGTCAAATAATTCAAACTGTGACTGCGCGCTGGCAACAACAAATCGAATGCGATTTGCCATGGCGCAGCGGCTTTAACTGTGCGCAGTTCGTGCGCAGGGCTGCCAACTTGTTTGGATTTTGCATGCCATTCGCTAACAGCAGCGGCTGCCGCATGTTGCAATCTAACATCGCCGACACTTTAAACGCTCATTTGGCCAGGCGACCCGCTGAGCACAGCCGCGCAATTAACCATCCAAGAGAGCCACGGGCCACGTTCCAGTCCACTCCAGTCTAACCGTTCCCCTTACCCTCCTACTCTGCATGTTTGCTTGCACATTTCCAGCTAATTTGCCGCCAGTGTTTGCTAATAAATCTCACGCACACTCAGGAAACTGCTCCTAATGAGCCCTGAGGGTGTGTTTTAGCAGCAAGACTTAACTCATTGCCACACTCATGGCATTCTTCTTCTTCTGCTTCTTCTTCCTTGTGGGTCTTTCCCTTTCTAAATGCGGAGACCTCGATATTTAAACAGCTGCATGCAAATCGCAAAACTAAATTTATTCAACTTGCTGTTGCTGCTTTTTTAAATAGCATCTTAATTAGACTTGTTATGACGGGTCAGCCTAAGCAATTCGCTATTCAAAACAATTTGAATATAGCCACACGATCAGCGTTTTTAATTTGCGAGCCATCACTGTACTGCAATATGATTTTTTTTATTTTTTTTATTGTACTCATAGTTGATTGGCATATGATGTTGTCCATTGTATGGCTTAATTGAGTACCTGTTGCCGTATTTCTGTATAAACAATTCGACAAATAAAGATAAATATTTTCATGCTGCCGGCGAGTCCGTCAAAAATTTGTAAATTCTTTCTTTCTTTTGTGAAGGTCTGAGATGCGAACACACAAAGGATTTGTCTGTTGCCACTCGAGGCAAACTCAAAACTCTCAAGAACCAAACAAATACGCACACACACACACACAGACACATATCTCTACACTCATTTTCTAACTCAATTGAAGAGACGCGAGGTAAATCTCAACTTTAACCTTCAACTTGAAAGCGCAGCACATAAACAACATAAACGTACAAACACTTGATACACTATATGAACCCTCCTGCTGCCGCTCCTGAACACAATCCATGCGTGGAGACAAGCATGTGCATGTGTGTGTGTGTGCGAGTGTATGTGTGCGAGTGTTTGTGTCTGCTTGTTAACAAATTTCGAAATAAAACATTTCTGGGAATTCTACACAGCAAACAAATAAAAGCACACACCGCACGCTCTCCACTCTTTCCATTCTGCAAGCTTCCCTTCACCGTTCTCTTTCTATGGAAGCTTTGGCATGCGCAACGAAAGGAGCGCAAAGCAACAAAAAAATAAAGCTTTACGAATTGCGCAAGCGCAGCTGAAGATGCCGCCGTCGCTGCTGCTGCTGCTGCTGCTGTTGGAATTCTTATGGCATTTCTCATGGCACACACAGACAGACTTCCTGCCGACCCGCTGCAAGCCCTTCCAGTGACAAAAGAGTTGCATTGTCTCTATAAAAATAACAACAAAAACACAACAGGCAAAGGGGAACTGGAATATTCTGCGATGCGACATGTAAATGAGTGCAAAGCATTGCAATTGAATGCAAAAAGTAACAACAACAACAATGATCACAAAGAAGCGAGTGAGAGAGTGAGAGGAAGAGAGGAGACATGGATGATAATGGAAAGCAAATGTATTTGAATGGAATTTGTGAATCTACATACGGGAGGTGGGCGGACGCTGCGTGAAACACCTTTCATAATTAACGTTTAAATGAATAGCTAGCATAATCAATTGTTGATTATTTACACGCTTCGATTTTTAATGATGAGCAATAAATAATTATCGAACCCTCCACATATGATGCGGCAATCAATAACTTATTTAATTGACTTCAACTTCTTTTTAGCGAGTTTCTATGGAATTCTTAGGCAAAACTCAATAAAAAATAATAAAAAATAAATAAGTAAGATTCCATTTTCCATGATGACGTATGCCAAAATGAACGCATTTACACTTAACGGTTATTTGTTCTTATGGCACCCATGAGCATTTACCTAAGAAACTGCAGCTATACCCACTTCCAGCGCGTCGACCGGTTGTCTTATTGCAGCTCCAATTATTTTGGAAATTTATTTTATCCTTTCCGTTGTCGATGCTTCCAATGCTGTTGTTGTTGTTTCCGTTGCTGTTGGTGTTTTTGCCACTCGAAGAGCGGTTGGTTAGTGGGAACATGGCATGTATCTTTTATATGGCAGGCTGCCTCATGTATCTGTGTCTGTATCTGTATCTGTATCTGTGTGTTTGATGTGTTCAGAATATCTGCATCGGTATGTGTGTGTGTGTGTGTGTGGCAGTTGCAGCTGCTTGTTGCAGCCTGACGTATCCTTTCCAGTTGTTGCCAATCGATTATGGCCAAGTTACATTTTGTCTTCTCTACAGACTCACGATCTTTTCTCGTTTCCACTTTGACTTCACAAAAACTTTTTTTGCTGTCTTCGTTTATAAATATGTTGCAAAGGGAATTATTTCAAAATTTTCAGCAATTTCTTCTTGAATATAATGGGAATTTTTAATTTTTTACTAAACACAGTTAAATTGGTAGTTATTTCGTAATTTTATATTTTTACTATATTCAATTTTGATTTTCTAAAAATCGTTTTACGTTTCTTTTCAATGCACTTCAAGGTAAACAGTTAAGTCGAGAACAGCTTATCGATAGGTAGAGACACACACACAATAGATAACTTGCAGGTATACCGTTATACATACGACCGGTGGACGCAGCCGGCATAGACTTCGTTAATTTTTGCAATTTTGCGATTTTCGGTTAAACAATTTACACACGAGCCGCTTAATGAAACCGTATCCAAATGATGTCGCGCTAGACGCGATCGCTGCAGACGTAAGCGAGCGCTGACGAGAAAGACGCGACGCGCGAGCTTTGAAACGCGTTTCAAGACTGAACGAGGGCACTGAGCAGAAAAGCCAAACAAGTGTCAGCCAGTCAGCTGAGAGCGCAACTCTACAATGGAAAGTCTACACGAAATGCTTTACCGGTTAAACCAACGCAGAGCTCTGAGCGGCGCTCGCTGCGTGGGTTCTTTCTCTCTCTCTGTGTGTTGCTTTGTCTTCGCTCTAACTCTCCGCTGCTGATATGAGATCTAAATGCGGCGCTCGGAGCGTGTTCGCTGCGCTTATCAGTTGACTATCGCCCATTTCATTTTCATTTTCAATTTGTGTGGAAAAATTCATTCACGCTTCGTTGTTGTTTCTGTTGCTCTTATTTGTATTTGTTGTTGTTTTTTTTTTGGTGAGTTTTGACTGATTGAGGCGCTGACTCGCGCTTATCACGCGTACCCGAAATAGCGACACAGCCAACGGCGCTGAGCTGATGACGCAAGCAGCAAGACTTTGCCTCGTGCTGGGGTCTCACAGGTTTTAAATGCAGATAAGCAGCTCTAATAAGGGTTACATTAGGTGCGAGACGGAAGATTCTTGATGAGGGTTAGAAGACTAGAAAGTGGAAAGCTTACAAATTGTATTGGAAACAACATATAAGACAGAACTCTACAAGTCACAGAACTGCTCATGGAATGTTCATTGAACTGGTTCATTTACACAGCTACAGCTCCTCATAGATTCTTCATTTATATTTACTTGTAATTTTAAATCATTTTTGATTTCATACCACAAATTTCAAAAAATCATTTGATTTAAATCTAATCAGAAATATTTCTATGGGACACACTTAAATAACCGCTTATCAACTATTTAAAAAAACTGATTGATTTTTGCATCATGCTACTAAAAATAGATCTCTAGCTCAGATTTCCCTTTCGAAATTGTCGTATGTAAGCATGTGTGTGTATTACATGTACAAATCACCATCTGCCACAGCGTGCCTCATTAATCAAGATTGTGTCAAAGGAATTACCTCATTTGAGCGCTTTACATGTGCTTCACGGTGTGCGTTCTGATTGGGCTACTTAGCAACTACCTGGTTCTATTGTGATACGTTGTATTATGGTCTATTGTTCTAAATGCCGAAGGCGACAGAGTATTACGCGATTAACAGTGGGTGGTCGACAATGCGAACATGTCGCTAGATTTCATTCGAATTAAATTTCAATTTATCAGATATATAATATTAGATATATAATATTAGATGTATATAATATTAGATATATATAATATTAGATTATGTCTATAGATTCATTACATTGTATAAAGTATTTCCTATTTGAAAATTTCAATAGATTCAATAGAAATTTATGGGAATTATGCTTATCGAATTATTTTCGCTATTTGGCAGATTCCTAGACAGTATGTAAAGTACAATGTCAGTAGACTCCCTAACATTGCTATTGAACGTTTTCATAGTTGGGCTTATTGACATACTTGTCATTGTAATCGATATCGGTTCGATATGTGAGGATATATTTTCCAAAATTTGTTTAATTTGTAATTGGATTTTATACTTATTGAAATGTTTTCCAGGTAGTAATATGAAACTGATCTATTTATGATATTTCTCTATTGAGTGAAATTATATTGTTTAATGCATATACTTTTAAAGTTAATGGCACTAATACTTATAATACTGTAAAATTACGCTAATAGCTCAAACAGATATTTACCATAAATGAAAGACTCAAGAAGTTCGAGCTACTCAATATTCAAACTAGACTACTATCATAATATAATATAATATTATTTTACTACTATTACTTTGAATAACATATTATTCATATTTTTGGTTTTTCATTTTTCAATATATCTGTATAAAAATTATCTATACAAATTATTTAAATTATAATTATATATCTATTTATGAACCAAAAACCAATGTATAATTGCCTCTTAAAAAAAATATAAAAATATATATGATTTGGATTTTAATTTCTCTTATTGCAACATTTACTTCCCAAGGAGTTTCTCAATTTCTGTTCTAAATGAAAAGTGAAATCATTAATTTTCGAAAACTATTCAAACTATCCAACTAAATATATCTCCAGCTAATCTATGTTAAAAACAAAAAAGCAATGCAAGATTGAAGAGTTGAGAAAACGAAATTTACAACAGTTTGCAGGTCATAAATATTGGAAGAGCCAATCAATATATATATATATATATATATATAGGCATATATCAGTTGTGGGAAATCGCTGAACACACAAAATGCATTCAACTAGGCGGACAGACGTTGTTATTGGGTGTTCGCTGTAGCGCTTGATGTTAATAAATAGTCGCTGGGGCAAGAGATGCGGCTGGACGCTGTTTGCTGCTTGTTGCCACAACAAAGTTGCAAACGAAGTTTTCTTTCGGTTCTGTTTCTCCTTCTCTCACTTCTCTCTCTTTTGTCAGCCGGTTTTTGGTGCGACGGACCATTCATGGCAACTACCGTTTGGTCTTTTGTTTGAGTTTGTCTTGTGGCCGTCAGCTCGACGGAGTCTATTTGTAGATACAAGCAATACCTAACAAGCGGACACTCCAGCACTCCAACTCCAGCTCCAACTGCTGCTGCTGCTGCCGCTGCCACTGACTCCTCTCAATCCTCGTTCACACCTCTCGCATCCCTCGCGCTCATCTTCAACTATCTCTTTCTTCAGTGGCTTGCGGTGTGTGTACTTAGGTCTTGTTATACTCTGTACGCAGAGTGCGTAAAAGGAGTATATTGAGCTTGTTCATAGTGAGTTTTACTGTTTATTTGACATGAGCATGAAATATATAGGAATATATGTATAGGCTACAGCTAAGAGTGGTCTAAATATTAAATAGCTATACTCTGTTCGCAGAGAGTATATTATAGGTATATTAGTTTTTACAAAATATCATAAAAATCTATAAAGCTAAAGCTTAAGTTTTTCAAAAAAGATCGAGTTTAAATGTTATTTCAATCAGAAAATCCTTTCTCGACTGCCCAATCATATTCACACTTCAAAAGAGAGCAATGCACAGTCGCTTATGCCCAAGTGGAAAGTTCTCACTTGTTCTACCTGTATCTGTTTGGGGGACCGTGTTGCTTCTGGGTCTCACTGCACGTTCTCAGCGCGCTATCTCAAGTGTTTTTTAAAAGTTCTTCAGCGATAAGCAATGTAACTTTATGGCCACTCGAATTCTATGCTTCAGAGTCTAGCGACTCGAATGGATCTCTGCGGCTTGGACAGCTTAGCAAACTGCAATACACAATCATCATTATCATCATCATCATCATAATCATCATCATTAACATTATTATTCAGTTTGCAAAGGTGCGTTGTGTACATGAAGTATGTATATATGATTCATGACTTTTCACTTTTGCACGCGAGGCAAGGCAAAAAGAGTGTGGAATATGGATGAAAATATTGCACAGTAGGCATTAAATGAAATGTTTGATCTAAAAAGTTGAGGATGAATATGGGAAAATATATTAGATATACAATCAAACTTTTCAGAAAACTGGCTAAGGCTATTAAATAATATTTGCCTTGAATAAGAATATCTGAGCTAAGTCTTTTACAATGATTTTGTTTAATTTAATAAATTAATTATGTAATTATTATTGTTCATATTAAAAGATTTGTTTGCAAAATTGACTGGGTATTTTTTTTATTCTTATTTAAATTTATATTTTTATTTAAATATTTCATTTTTTTTTGTAAATTAAATTTAATTAAATTTTAAAAAATTTTAGTATAATTAAAAATAAAATATGTAAATAATAAAATTTGAATAAAAATAAAATATATAAATTAAACTTTTGTTGAGATATTTCTTAATATTAAATTCCTACATTGTCTTTATATAGTCAATATAAAAATCTAATATTAAGAAACATTTGATTTTAATTTTTTGGTTAAGCTCATTAAATGTTGAATTTGTCCCACTGTGCGCAACTTCGACGAGTCTGACACTTAACCCTTTGCATAAATTTTCATCAGTTTTGTGGTCGGCACGTAAATTACTGTGACATTGCACATTGCAGCATCATTTTGCAATTTGTTGAATAGATTTTGTTGCATTCTGTGTCGTTTTATTGATTAGTTTTAAATTAAAGTTGAGCGGGCGAGCGGGCCGAGCGGGCCGGGCGGAGCGGCCAAAACGGGGCGGCATAAATCCCAACAATTTTCTTATTAGAAACTGTCAATGTCAGCGAATTTCACCCGAGGGATATAGAAAGATATATATATATATTTACATATGCATATCCAAATTCATATATATATATATATTGGTCGATGATTTATGACCCTGACTGGCCTGTTAAACATCTGTGTGAAATGGTCTGCCTGGCAGCCTGATGGCTTTCACTGCAGCTCTCTCACTCGCTCACCCATATTTGCTATCTCCCTCTCTCTCTCTCTCTCTCTCTGTATGTTTATTTAGTTTGTTGGTTTTTGATGTGGCAATGAATGTGGCTTCGTTTTTGTGGAGGTCAGCCACCGCCTTGCGGGCCACCTTTCTAATGCCGAGCATTGAAAGGAGTCTGCGAGCGGATCATTAAAAGCTTTTTGTGCATTTTGTACGTTTGCCAGGTAATGAAGGATTATAAATGGGTTTACTTGATTTGCCTGGTTAACCTGTCCGGATGCATTGATCGATTGCCTGACAATCGTCAACTGGCTTACGAAAGTTTAATAAATGGGTCAAAGTGAAATTCATTTGGCAAAAGAAGCGCATAAATTCATCATAATGTCATTTTGCAGGTAAATTAATTTAATTGATGGAATATTGATTGGATAAGTGAATTAAAAGTGGTTTGTAGCTCAGCAGATTTACGAAACTGGGAGCAAAATAACTAAATGTTGGAGACTTAATTAAATCACGTCAGACTAATCAATAATCACAAAGGAAGATTTTAAGGCGTCCAAATCGGTTGCTCTACCAAAAAGTTTAATGTGTTTTCATCAAGAACTCATTGCCAAAAATTTGAATTAATTTTTACAATGCGAAATCTAGATGCTCATATAAATCTATATATATAATAATATATAGTAATATAAATATATAATAAAATACATTGTTTCAATTTCTTTGAACAACGCTAAAAAGAAAATCTTAAAAGCTATTCAAATTTCGAAAAAATGTAGAGTAGAGTTTTTCATGTTCTCAACAAATGTTTTCGCAAAACTTCATTATATCCATTATTTTCATATAAAGGGCAATCACTCACCGCTCTCCGCTGCACTCAGGCACTTCGCTGCCGTCTCCTCATCAAGTTCCTCGGCGGGATTGCCATTGCCCGTGTCCAAGACGCATGTCACACTGGCGGAGCCCCAGTCGAGGGCGCTGATGCCATCGTTAGATATCAAAGATAGATCCATGGGCGGCACGGAGGCGCCACGCAACGTGCTCGAGCCCGAGCTCAATATGTAGTTGAGCTCTAATGAGGAATTCATGGAGCCGCCATAAATGGAGCTGGTCTGCGAGGCGCAGGTTGAGTCAAAGCTGCGATTGTTTTTGCGACGTTTCTCGGGCGTGGCATACAGCGGCTCTGGCGCTTTCTTGGGCGTGGCTGCTGGGGTGGACATCTCACTGCCAAAGGAGCTGTTCAGTGTGCCATAGCAAGAGGTCATCATGATGTCATTGCGATTGAAACTGGGCTGCCAAAAGTCCTCCTCCACATTGCCAGAGTCCGCCAGCTCAGTGTTCCCAGCTTCATGCTGCTCCTCCGCAATCAGCTCGTCCAGATAGTCGGCATCACACAAACGCGACTCATCAATCATGGCAATGTTGTCTTGCACATCTTCATCCTCATCCGTTTGCGTTTCATCATCCTCGTCATCCTCCTCGTCCTCCTCCTCCGTTGCGTAGCTTTGTCCAGCGTTTAGTTTTTGAAAGGTTTCATCTGCCTGCTGCATGAGATCATAGGCGCGTGGTATGGATGAGCCGTGCAGCGAATCGGAGTCATTCTCCTCGATGCAGGACAAGTGGCGTGTGCGAAAGCCATAGACAATGCCGCTGGCATTGATGTTCGGCGGTGGATGTATAGGCAGCGGCGGCGTTTCCAGCTCCAGCTCCACGTCCATTGACTGCAGCTGCATTGTGGCCATTGACATGGGGTCAACTGCATGGAGAAAAACGTGTGCAATTAGTCCAAATGAACAACTGTAAAAGAGCTTGCTTATTGCACATTAAAACCAAAATTAAAATTGAACGCAATTTGGGGACTTGACTTTAACGATCCACCAAATGCGCCATTAAACTACAATAGAAAATAGAAGCAAAACTCGAGCAGCCGCAGTTCAAATACTCTTGAAAATCGAATTTTAAACCAATATTTAAGGTAAATCAATTTTCATTAAAAATGTCATGAGTGTTAATAATAAATACAATAAAAATGGAGAGTAAAAGAGTTTAAGAGTACAAAAAAATTGTAATAAAATACTGAACATAATTTTATGAAATTATTAAATATTCACTATTTCTATTAGTTTAATTATGTTTATATTCTCTAGATTTGTGTTAATATTGAAAAAAGTTTAATTCTTAAATTTTTGGTAAAAAAAACATCGTTTTTTAATATAAGTAAATTGTTATTTAGAACGTACTCAATAGTGCAAAAAATATATAATAAATACTATATAATAAATATATGTATATATATTATTATTATATAATTATAGCATGAGTTGTGGTTTCATTTGGGGAAATTAGTAATGCAATTCCAAATAATTTGATTAATTATTCTACATTTTTTTGACATTAGCACATTATACCACATTCTACTTCTTCAATAGAGAATCGAATAACATAATAATAAATTACACATGCAATTAATAAATCACCACAAATTCCTGATGAAAGAAACTAAGAAAAGATATAATACCTTTGATAAAGAATAAAGCGGTCCCTATTAAGATAACTTTTGAAACAGAGAAACTTAGTAGCTATACTAACTTAGAGTCTAGCCGCATAACATGTATAATTTTCTCTAGGCATTACATATTATATGTCATCATGCGAATACCCTCTCACTGTCGTAAAAATGCACTAAAATGGCAGCCTAACAGCACAGCGCCAGCGGAAATGAACTCCAGCTCTGATCCATGCTGTCCTCTCTAGTCTGCGCTGCTATCTCTTTCACTCTCGCTCCCTTTCTTTCTGCTTCGCTCAGCTCCATGTGTGAGTTTCCTACGCTTTTGTGTATCTTTAGGTGCGAGCTTGTAAATGATAAGCCTATGGCTTTAATGCATCTTAATGCCAGCGCAATGTGAAATTGTTTCAACATAAATCTGGCAGCTCACATGCGCACACGCCTGGTAGCCAGGCAAAACACACACACAAACAGACAAACACACACACACACACACATGCACTCACACGTTCACTCAACAATTCTGCCAATTTAGCTATTTTTCCGTCAGCTCTAGCGTTGGTGATATAGCGGCTGGCTGGAATTATGGCTGTTTTTAATTATTAAATGACTGCTTTTTTAAATATCTAAATTTTACAAAATAAACAACAGAAAAGTCATCAAAATCAGAATTTGGTAATTGTTAAGTGATTTCGATGTGTTTTTGGTTGTTTATTTCAAGTCCAACATAAAAAACCCTTAACATTGCTAACAGTTTTTTTCTGATTTTTTCTATTTATATTTAGCTATTTCTAGCTTTTTTTGGCTAGCTCATCTAACTTGGCGAAGCACTGGAGAGTTGGCAGCACTGTCACTCTCACGCTCACTCACACTCAAAGTGAGTGAGTGAGAGAGAGAGAGAGGTGGGAGACGGAAGTGGACTCACGATAGATGCGCACGCAACTTCCCCCATTTATGGGCAACTCCATTTGGTTGCCCCCTGCAACGATTCTGTGCGGCATGTCTGCATAGCTGTGGAGGGGGGATGAGCGCGCGCGCCGCTGCTGCTGCTGCTGTTGTTGTTGTTGTTGTTATTGTTGATGGTACATGGAACTCGTAATAGTTCTGCTAGCGTCAGCGTTGACGTTTGCCGTTGCATTTCCACTGTCAACATGCAATGTCGACGCACTCTTGACATTTCCAGACGCTGTTCAAGTAGCTCTGCTTGTTGTTGTTGTTGTTGTTGGTGCTAGCTCATCTAATGTTCACTATTTTTAATTTGCGAGACATTGGGGAAAAACTAACACAAGGCGCACGCGTTGCAGTTGCATTTTCACTTGGTGTCGTTTTTTTCTTTTAATTTTTGCATATTTCTGTTTATAACACGGCTGATGTTTGCATTCGATTCTGATTTCAAAAGTATCGATGCCAATGGCGTTTGCTATTGATCAGCCACTTTGTTTGTTTGCCACTGTCCCGCTGTTGTCACATCCAACAGCTGCCGATGTGCATGCATATTTATGTATAAATATTGTCTACACTGTGCGCCAAATTGTGTGCCTTGAAACACCTGTACAAATGGCTAAGTAAACTTCTTGCAGCAAAATTATGCTAAGGAGCCGAATTATTTGCAAATTAGCCATAACGTGCTGCCAACTTGCTTGAAAGCATGTTCTTAATTTGTACAAATGGCAATTGGATTTGCAATGCCAATTGGAACTAGTTGCAGACTTGCATACCTCTAGTGAACTACTTTAAATGAACCATCCTGTGAATGAACCTCTTCTATCTAAGCGCACCTGAAATGAACTAACAGGCTCCCTCATGTGAACTTTAAATGAGCTACTTAAACTCTCTCATATGAACTTTAAATGAACTACTTAAACTAAATCAGCTTTGTCTCTCTCTCTCTCTCTCTCTATAATACACATTTATATTTTTTTATATGTATGTATATGTATATATTTATATAACATTATTTTCTTCAGTGTAGGCTGCATACAAAAACTAACGCAACAAACAAATTACTCGAGGCGACAAGACAATGCTGGGCTTGGCTAGGCCAAAAATAGATCAAGCAAACTATCGGTTCGGGAACGGGAACTGGATCGGCAATGCTCATAGGCAGAGGAACTAAACGCAGCTATGTATGTCTTTTTCTTTGTTGTTGTTGCTGTTGTTATTGTCGTGCGCCAAAGCGGGAAAATGCATCGGGGAACAGTTGGGAACAGCAGCAGTAGCAGCAGCAGCAAAAGTCAAGGATCCCCAGCAAACTGCATTAAACTACTTTCGGCATTCAGTTTATTGCGTCGTCTCGTCGTGTGTTTCTACTTTTAGCTGTTGGGAACCCCATCCCCGACTCTAACTGTGAGAGAATCTTGAACTTGTGCTTCGTTCACTCTTTTGCTTGTTGTTTACGTTTTTCCTTAGGTTTTTCTTTATTGTTTTTTTTTTCATCTTTTTTTCGTCGTTTGTTCTTTTCTTTCTTGTGGAAAGTGAAATGAAAAAAAGTGGAAAGGGGAGCTGCTGGCGACATATTTCAGTCGTATTTTCCAATTTAAATTGAAGCTGTTTTTGTTCCAGACATTGGCACTTAAATGCTTTGGGATGTGGTCACTCATTGGCGCTATATTTGGTATGCTTGCCGCATTTGATGCAACATGGAAGAGGCATGCTAATTCTGTCAGCCAGCCCTGACATCAAATTACATTCGCATTACTCATTTACCAGGGCGAAAGGCAATGCAAGTAGACCCAAATCAATGTGGGGTATACTCAAACGATTTAGGGTATGCTTAAAATAATATAGGGTATACTTATAACACATATGTTAATCTACTATCAAATATTTTGGTTGGAATATAGAATATATTTTAATTTAAGTTTTTTCCTAATTTAATTTGTATTAAATGATTTATTTTTATAAATTTGTTTATAACTTAAAGCTTTAATATTTGTTGATATATATTTAAATGTTTATAAAATGTTGTAAAAATATATTTCATAATTCAAATCTTAAGAAAAATTTTAATTTTTTACTGATTTCTAATTTATAAATTTTATAATTTTTATAAATTTTTTTAAATTATATATTAGTATTTTAAATTACAAAAGTCGTATTTTTAACAGATTTTTTTGTTTCATAAATATATAAATGCATTTTTGTTTTTATTTTTTAAATTATTTACAACATATTTTAAATTATTCAAATATGAAATAAATTTAATACAAATTTATATTTAGTTTTTTTTATAAAAAAAATGCTTTATTTTATAAATATAATTTATATTTTATATAGATTTTATTTTGAATTCAACATTTACACATACATATGTATGGTTTATACACACCTTTATAAATATATTTTATTTTAAAA
This sequence comes from Drosophila leonis, assembly GCA_035045365.1. Taxonomy (NCBI): domain Eukaryota; kingdom Metazoa; phylum Arthropoda; class Insecta; order Diptera; family Drosophilidae; genus Drosophila; species Drosophila leonis. The sequence goes on along the minus strand of JAWNPC010000262.1, from coordinate 7,407,966 downwards.
ATATATTTTTCTTCCTTTTAGTTTTCCTTTAGAAGTGGAGTAAATTTCGTTTTAAGTTTGTGCATTAAGATATTTGTAATATGAGTTTTAACACTAATTTTGTTTATATATTTTTATGAGTTATCCTTTTTGAGATTTTTGGTATGTTTTGTTAGGAACCGAGCACAATTGTTTATCACTAATGCTTTAATTTCATATACACATTCACTGATAATCCAAGGCACAGCATTAAATTTTGAAATCGTATACGTATATCTATATCAATATCCGTTTCGAATTGGCTGCCGTATCTCTTTCTCTCTCTCTATACCGAACGCGCGTTGGAATGCAATTGAATTGATGCTCGAGCTGTGCCACTGTGTGCAGCCCCAAGCATCAGCCCTCGGCAACAAGAGACCCTCGGCTCCTAACTAGACGAAGACAAGGAAAAGGCAGAGCAGCACGAAGGCGAAGACGAGAGGCGTCTAAAAATAGTGCCAGCCGTATTGGACGTGCAGTCGACGCGGGTCCGTCACTTCTCTGTTAGATTCCTTACCTCAGCAGACGCTGTGTCTGTCTATTTCGAAAGAGCTCGGAAATATGCAAATCCCTAGTTTTTCCTTTCTCTGACTAATCTGTTTACATAAGTATAAAAGTGAAAGTTCTTGTAAGTGATATACAAACATAAAAAATTGCCAATGATATTTTCTAGACAAATTATTTTCCAAAAACTTTAGCAGTAATAGATATAGTTAGCAATTATAGATATGATAGGTGTTTGCTTATACCCAAAACTGTTTTCAAATTAGTGACAAAACAAAGATTTGATACGTAATATTTCATATCTCAACATTTTTCGAAATAAACTTTAATATGGTTTTATTCCAACAAATTTTTATATTGAAGTTCTTTCATGTAATCATGAAAAGTATTTCTAGTTCTTTAAGTTTTAGATAGCCATAAAAAATATACGTTAATTTGGAAATTTAAAACAAAAAGATCTTTTTGAAATTATATTGTGCCCGAATAACTTTAAAGTAGGCAAGAGCCCAATTACCTACTGATTAATAGAATTTAAGAGAGTAGCTTACCTACTCAAAAGGTACAGCTTACATATACAATATCTTTCAATTAACAAGATCAATTTTGTATTACCCAAACTCTATTTCCACACAAAAAAATATATAAAATAACAAAACACACAGCTCTTAGGCAAGTCAAGCAACTGTACCCACTGTGCCAGTGGCAACAAGTCTCTGTGGATGTCAGGATTCGTGCGAAGTTCATTCAACTCGGCAACAGGAGTCGTCATACGGACGGAAATGGACACAAATATTTCATATTGTATAGGTAGGGTGTTAAGCATTGAGAAGTAACCACAAAGACAGGCGACGCATGCGCAGCAGAGTTTGTTCACCTCGTGCGTCTGCATCCGTCAGATACAAAGATACAAAGATACAGAGACACTCATAGACACACACACGGAACGTACTAAGTAATTGCAGTTACGCACGGATTGTATTACACGAGGCCAGGTTTTGCTCCAGTGGCTGTTGTTTTGTTTTTGGGGCTACTAGATTCGGTGCTCTCGTCTTTGATTTTTCCAAGCAACTGTTTCAATTTCTGTGTGGCTTTCTATTTATCTACGACTGCACTAATATCACTTCCACTTTCCTCCACCGAAAAGGTGGGGCTGACATTCGAGGGGTAAATGATTTGTGACACATTCTTGATGGCAACTTATCCCAAATTTTGTCTTTGATTTGTTCTCGTGATTAATTATGCTGGGAAAGCAGCATTTGAGAGATTTAATATAAGATTTATATTTAATATATTTTCCTCTTCGTTTTGTTATCAGAAAAACATTAATTAAATTATTAAAAAAATAGATTTTAAAAATTATAGAGTTTATATTTTAGAAAAAATATAATATATCAATAAATTATTAATCATAAAGCCAGAGAAAATATTCAATTTAAATGAAATATTTATTAATATTTATAAAAATATATTTCAAATACATTTTTCATATTTTTGCAGTCAGACAAATTTAAATAAGATATATAGATATATAGAGAAATATCATTTTAACATAGAATTGATTATAAATATCTTAAATTGTTGATTTTTATATAATATAAATATACACAAATTCATAGAAACTTGATTCATATTTTGTTGCGCCCCAATGTATGCAACACTTTTTTGTTTAGCTTGATAAATGCACGTGAGGTTTTAAATTCAGAATGTCAAACCTAATGTACCTATACACATATATATATATTTATATTACTTAGCAAGCACTTATTAAATATTTTGTATTTAAGTGTGAACAAAATGAACGCATATTTTATAAGAAAATATCGTCATATTGCTTAACCACAGCCCCACAAATTAATCGAAACGCATTTCTAATGCGGGAAATATGCTAAAATACATGGCATGATAGGAGTATATAAAGAAGTGAAACTTTGGAAGCTGACATCAGTGTTCAACATTCAAAGCTAAACATGAAGTCGGTTGTTTTATTGTTGATTGCCCTAGTCGTGGCATTCACTCAGGCGACTGGCGACGCGGATGTGTTTGATTACGAGTTTGAGTCCTTCAAGTTGGAGCATAAGAAGAGCTACGAGAACAGCGACGAGGAGGAGCTACGCATGCAGATCTTTAAGCTCAACAAAGCAACTATTGACGAGCATAACGCACGCTATGCCAGAGGCGAGGAGACCTACCTGATGGGCGTCAACCAATTCTCAGATATGCTGACAGAGGAATTCAAGGAAATAATGCTGTCAAGCATAAACACCACTGATTTTGACTCCAGCATTGACTTGATCTATTCACCCAATAGTAATGACATACCAAACAAGATTGACTGGCGAGCCAAGGGCGCTGTTACGGCGGTGAAGAATCAGGGCAGATGCGGCTCCTGCTGGGCATTTTCAGCTGCGGGCACTCTGGAGGGACGGCATTTTGTAAAGACCAAGCAATTGATTCCGCTATCCGAACAGAATTTAATGGACTGCTCCGCTCGATATAAAACTAATGGCTGCCACGGTGGTTTGCCATCGGCTGCTCTGAGGTATGTGCAGGACAATAGAGGTATGGACAATGACCAGGCATATCCGTATGAGGGCCACGTTGGAAAATGTCGCTTCCGTCGCGAAAACATTGGCGCCACAGTCTCACGAGTGGTACAAGTTCAGAAAAATGAAAAGGCATTGGCTACAGCTGTCGCAAATTTGGGACCGGTTTCGGTACTCGTCGATTCAAGCAAATTTCATCATTATCGAAGGGGCGTCTTCAACCATCGGCACTGTGGCCGAGACGTGAATCATGCCATGGTTGCCGTTGGGTACGGTCACGCCAAACGTGGCGGCGACTTTTGGCTACTCAAGAACTCCTGGGGTAACTGGGGAGAAGACGGCTACATCCGATTGGCCCGCAACCGTCATAATATGTGCAAGGTGGCCAGCTATGCCGTTGTGCCTCTCATTCGACAGCAATTGAAGTAAACTATCTTAGCTTCACTTTAAAGACATCCCAGTCAGTCTCGGCCATGGTCAACAGCTCTCTAAGAACAACAATTCGGTTCGTTCTCAGACCATTCCGGGCTTATAATATTGTAGAATTGAGTATTTATTATTTATGCAGTTATCGTTTCAAAAGAAATTCCGCTTATCAAATTCCAGCATTTCACAAATGCTTTCAATATTATAAATTCATTTCATTAATCAGAGTTAGTTTAAATAGAAATGAACGGCGCGCAATAAGGAGTGAATCAAAATGTTGACGGAAACAATTGGTCACATGGAGAAGTGAAGCTGATAAAGAATTAACCGGAGATTATGAAACTAAAAATGTGTTCAAATTGTATAATCATTAAGAGTGATAGAGGCTTTCAAAGTTCTACAAATTAATAAAATAAAAACATGTCAAATCTATATCCATTTTGTATTTAACTGCAAAGAAAACTAAAAGTAAACTTTATGTTGTTAGAGAATGAAATTCATTAAAGTTATTTTAAAAGATTTGAATGTATAAAGTGTAAAATTCAATTCATTTCAATAAAAAGTGATTACTAAAATAAAGAAAGTTTACAATACAATACATACACACACACATACACACGCAAGCACAAGCACGCGCTCTGCTAACTGCGCAATTTACGCAGCGACTGCGGTTGGGCGGCAGTATAAGCTATATTATGGAAACTTATTTGTTGAATAAGTTTTCTTTTAGAAGGACTTTCGTAAACAAACTTTCAGAGCATAATAATGACATATATGTACATGTATTTGCCAAAGCACAAGTCTCTAGTATTTGAAATACGTTTTTTTGCTATTTTGGGGGGAAGGGGGCATGACATCCAAAATGCAGAAATTATGAAATGTTTGTATTCATTACACGAATATACACAGGAAATCTTTAATCTACAGCTATAACGGTATTCCAGTTACGCTTAAAAAACGTAACGAAATGATCTATTTTCATCGAAGGAAATGGGATGAGTTATCGAAAAAAAAAGATAAACTACACGAGTATACATTTAAAATTTGAGATCTCTAGCTTTTGTGGTTTACGACAGACAGGCGGACAGGGCTAAATCGACTTGGCTCGTCGTCCTGATCAAGAACATATATACTTTAGGGGATCTGCCACGCCGCACGGCGCCCTTCTGCCTGTTACATACATTTGACATTTTACCAAACCCATTATACCCTGATTTCCCATTTTCAATGGATTCAGGGTATGAAAAGTGAATGTTATACTTTGGCTTCAATAATAATTATAATAATAACAAATAATTAATTATAAATAGTATATTAACTTTTGTGTCCCTGTTGTGGTCCATTCCTACTACATATAACTTTCAGACTCTTACAGTGATTAGTTCATATATAGATATATAAAATAAATGTATTCAAAATATAGGTTTCTTATTGAATAAATTATAATAAATATTGTATTGTAGATCATAGTCCTTTACAACAGAAAGTATGAACGTTGTAGTCTTAGGAGTCTACGATAACGTAGCTGTATAATTTTGGGACTTACGCTCCAAAACTATGGAAATTACAGGGTATTCATCGATATGCCATTCCACCAAAAAAGACTTAAAAATTATGTTAATCCACAGTAGCTGAATTATCCAATTTGTATGCTTCTAGCTCTAAAACTTTAGAAGCTATAAACTTTTGCGGTTTAATATTCGTATATATATATATACATATATGAATATTAAACCGCAAAAGTTTATATGTTCTAAAGTTTTATATATATATATATATATATATATATATATATATATATATATATATATATATATATAGCTCTAAAACTATATAACATATATTATATTTATATGATAAATGTCCTCCTCTTTCTGCGCGTGACAAAGTGAAACGCCATATAATTTATAGCTTTATCTGTATGTCAACAGTGACTCAAAAAGTTAGTCAATCTTCAGATACGGTCACTAGAAACTCGTAAGGGATACCCTTTTATTTTCTTAAATTGCCACGGATCCGATGAACGTAGCTATATAAATATATGTGAATGACACTGACCTACGCAAGTATTTCAAAATTAAGGTCTCCAGCTCTAATAACGCTCATAATACAAAGGGATTTTGGTGAATTGTATTTATAGTAATATAATATATATAATAATATATATGTATATATATAAAACGAGGGTATACACGACTATTAATACAAGTATTAAATATAGATTTCTGTTCATACAAACAAATGGACTTTACACAAAATCAATATGCTCTGTTCACATCGTGAACGAGTATAGCAATAATAAAATGAAATCCATATTTTATATAGCATATCGACTAATCGTTTAACCACAAATTAAACTAAATGCGTTTAAATACGGGCCAACAAACATTATACGGGACATCTTGGGAATATATAAAGAAGTAAACCTTTCAAAGCTTGCATCAGTGTTCAAGACTTAAAGCTAAAGATGAAGTCGGTTGTTATATTGTTTATCGGACTAGTCGTGGCATCCAGTCACGTGCTCATCTACGAGGATGTGCTTGCTGCCGAGTTTGAGTCCTTCAAGATGGAGCATAGCAAGAGCTACGAGAACAGCTACGAGGAGGAGCTACGCATGCAGATCTTTAAGCTCAACAAAGCAACTATCGACGAACATAACGCACGCTATGCCAGAGGCAAGGAGACCTACCTGATGGGCGTCAACCAATTCTCAGATATGCTGACAGAGGAATTCAAGGAAATAATGCTGTCAAGCATAAACACCACTGATTTTGACTCCAGCATTGACTTGATCTATTCACCCAATAATAATGACATACCAAACGAGATTGACTGGCGAGCCAAGGGCGCTGTTACGGCGGTGAAGAATCAGGGCAGATGCGGCTCCTGCTGGGCATTTTCAGCTGCGGGCACTCTGGAGGGACAGCATTTTATTAAGACCAAGCAATTGGTTCCGCTATCCGAACAGAATTTAATGGACTGCTCCGCTCGGTACAACAATCATGGCTGCCACGGTGGTTGGCCATCGGCTGCTCTGAGGTATGTGCAGGACAATAGAGGTATGGACAATGACCAGGCATATCCGTATGAGGGCCACGTTGGACAATGTCGCTTCCGTCGCGCAAACATTGGCGCCACAGTCTCACGAGTGGCACAAGTGCGACGCGATGAAAATGCATTGGCTCAAGCTGTCGCAGAAATGGGTCCAGTTTCGGTGGCCGTCGATGCTAGCAAATTCCAGCACTATCGTGGCGGCATCTTCAGCGATCCTTCCTGTGGCCAAAACGTGAATCATGCCGTGCTGCTCGTTGGTTACGGTCCCGACTTTTGGCTACTCAAGAACTCCTGGGGTGGCTGGGGAGAACAGGGCTACATGCGCTTGGCCCGCAACTACGGCAATATGTGTAAGGTGGCCAGCTTTGCCGTTCTGCCAATCGTCTAAAGTATATAACAGTATTATATCTAACCTATCTTAGCCATTTTAATACACACAAACATAATCAAATATTAATGTGCTAATCATATAATTCATATATGCATATAAATATATATAATCTATCTAATATTTCTCTCTCTCTTTTGGATTTGTAATGAAATAAGCCGTAAGCAATGCAACTGAAAGTAAACGTAACTTAAATTAAATTGAACAAAGAAAACATAATTCATATTTACAATTTACAATAAGTTATTCGATTGGGGTATAAATAGGAATGACATTGAACCAATGGGATGCTTGGCAGTTAAAAACTTAGCTTGAACTTCGATAAAGCTTAGAGTTAGAGGTAAAAAGGAGATGCTTTGGAAGAGTATTAAGTTGTGGGTGTAGCTGTAGCTATGTGCGCTGTGTCTTAACCAATGCTGTTTATAAGCGAAGCTTCGATATGTTCACGTGCTTTGCGCACTCAGTGTGCTCAGTTCAGTTACTTTGTCGTCGCCATGTGACTCTACTAGCGGCGCAGTCACTTGCAAATGCAGCTCATAATTAGGAGCTGTAAGAATATGAAATTGTATATATTATTATATAGATATTAAGCGTTGCTTACTCTGCTCCAAAATGAACTCCAGATCGTTGGGGCAATCTATCGTGGGAAAATCAATGTTGGTCGACTCTTTCAGTATGACGCTAATATCCTTGTCTGCGCTCATTAGAAACAGCGGCACATTCGAATTGGCCAGCTCCTTGTGCAAGTTGCCCATGCCGCGTGCAGCAGTGAAATCAAAATCTAAGATAGCAAATAGAGAAGAGTTGAGTGAAAGGTATACAAAAATGAAGTATCTATGGCATACCATGCACTTGCGCGCAGTCCAGGACAACGGGCGCTGTGCCGTGCATGGAGAGCGCCTTTGAGATGCCAGAGCGCACCCATTCGATGGCCGGGAAATACAGCGAACTATGCTTTGGCCGTATCAGAATGTAGCTAATGCCATTGTTTGTCTGTAATTTGGATACGGTCAGCACGGGTCGTGCTGCCCGATAAACGAGAAAGGCCACATCAGCGCCAACACCCAGCAACAGGCCAATCTCCACGCCCACTGCCAGGCTCATGACAAAGGTAATTGCACCCGGCAGCAATTCACGTCGGCTGCAGCGCCACAGCGGCCGAATGACCTCAAACTCAATCATAAATATCACAGCCGAAATGATGACAGCACTCAACGCCGCCTTGGGTATGTACTGAAAGTAAGGAGCCAGCAGACCCAAAGCCAGCAGCACCAGCACACTTGTATAGCAGCCTCCAATGGGCGTGCGAACGCCGCTCGCATGATTGACAGCGCTGCGCGAAAAGGAGCCTGTGACTGGCATCGAGCTGCAGAAGGCGCCGCAAATGTTGCTCAGCGAGAGTGCAACCAGCTCGCGCGTGGGACTCAATCCAGCCCCGCCGAAAGCCTTCGAAATGGCCACATTGCCAAGCACAGCAATTATGGGCAGGATCAGCATTGAAGGTCCCAGTTCCGCAACCTGAAATATATTGTATTATTATTATTACCTATATCAGCTATAGCAACTGCTCAACTTACCATGTGCTCAAAGTCCTGGTGCTCCTCAGTGCCATTTTTGCCGATGATGTTTGTCTCGAACTTGGGCAGCGCCAAACTTGGCAAGCCACTCTTCACCTTGCCCGTGAGTATGAATGGACAGTCCTCCTGCTGCCTGCACTGGCTATAAGCCAGCACACTAGAGATAAGCACGACGAGTGCATTCCGTCCGGTGCATATGACCCAAATGCTGCCGCTGAGTAGCTGCTGAGCCCGCAAGTTGCGCACGCGATTTGCCAATTTGACGTTCTTCAATCTCTGTCAGATAAACGTGTTAGTTAGAGTTCACGAAAAGAAACTATAAGCCAAAAGCACTCACTCGCAGCAGCAAAAGCACAAATATGGAGACCAGTCCCAATGTCAGATCTCCATGGCGCACCTTGTGCAGATTGCCGAAGACGGAGCGCATGGTATTCAAGAAATCGGAGCCAGAGCCACCACGCAAACCCAACAAACCCTTCAGCTGAGAGGTGCCAATGATGACGGCCGTTGCCGAAGTGAAACCCACTGTGACAGGCAACGATATGAGGTCCACTAGGGCGCCCAGCTTGAGCACAGCCATGGCCAACTCCACAATGCCTGAGATCAGGCATAAGAGTATGCCATAAGCAGGTCCCGATTCCAAGCCAAAGCCCGTGTGCCGGCTGGTCATGAGGGCCAACAATGCTGTCGGTCCGATTGTCACCTGGCGACAACTGCCCAACAATGCGTACACAATGCCGCCCACGAATGCGGAGTAGAGGCCATACTGCGGCTCCAAGCCCGCCAGCGTGGCGTAGGCCAAGCCCTGTGGCAGCACCGTCAAGCCCACCGTAATACCCGCTATCAGATCAGCCACCGCATCCTGCGCCGTATATCCTTGCAGCCATTTCAAGCCCGGCAGCAAAACACTCAAGCTCTTCAAAGGCATCTTGAGCTATCTGTAAAAATATTTTAATTAATTATCTTTCGAAATCTTAATCGATTCTATGATTAATGAATACAAATTATGGGGAATCACAGAACATATTCTGAAAATCGATTCGTCATTTAATGCAAGTTTCATGACTTTTACGAATCTAATATTTACGTAACACAATCTAACTAAAATATTGATAATAATTAATATGAACAAGCTGTATTAGGCGTTATTTCTAATACTTCTACACACTCTTAAATGTAATTCAATCAATTATCGTTATGGCATGTTCAATCTGCCACACTCTTTCAACATCTGTTGCTCTTCTATGCAATTCTCAAGAATTCAATTCAACGCTTTATAGTTGAGGTACAGTAATCAGTATGTCGAAAACTGTTTAGATTACTGAATTATCTGGGCTATTGAAACATGAAACATATTCATATTAAACAATTTTCATATATATAAAATATATTCAAAACTTAAAATATTTTTTTTTAACAAACTGTAGAGCTCAAATGTCTGGAATACCAAAAGTAACAATTGACTGGATGAGGAAGGGTATACAGTTTATATTACTTATTCTCTCTATCTCTATCTCTCTAGCTCTCTCTCTATCTACCACTTAACTTATCAATGTACCTCTTCATCTTTCTTTCCATCTCTCTCTATATATTTATCTCTTTTCTCTCTCTCTATCTATCTCCCTCTCTCTTTCTATCTACCTATCTCTGCCTCTCTCTATCTGTCTATCTACCTCTGTCTTTATCTATTTATCGCTCTCTATTAATCTCTCTCTCTCTCTCTCTCTCTCTCTCTCTCTCTCTCTCTCTCTCTCTATCTATCTTACTATCTATCTATCTATCTATCTATCTATCTATCTCTCTCAATCTATCTATCTATCTATCTCTCTCTCTCTCTCTCTCACTCTCTATCTATCTATCTATTTATTTATCTATCGCACTATTTCTCTCTCTCTCTCTCTCTCTCTCTCTCTCTCTCTCTGTCTCTATCTCTCTCTCTGTCTCTCTCTCTCTCTATCTCTCTCTATTTCTCTCTCTCTCTCTCTCTCTCGCTCTCACTCTCGCTCTCTGCATGTCTAATTCTTTCAGTATATCTTAATTTATATATTTTTGTCTCTCACTGTCTATTTCTAAGTCTCTCATTCTTTCTCCTCTTTATTTTTCTGCCATACTCCATGACTCTCATTTTCTTGCTCTCGTTCATTCCCGCTTTTCCTTTCTATGCAGTTCTCATCAATTTAAGTAAAGTTAAACTAACATTTAAATATAAGAATTGATATATAATTTAATTTAAATTATTATTTCCAGCTTCGTATTTAACATAATTTCTTAAGATCCCATTAACCTTCTTTCTTCAATTATGAAAACACAGAAATGTTTGCACAAATGTACGTTTGGTAAGATAAACACGTTACACAACGTTAGACCAAAATTTTGTTGATATTTATATAAACAAATTGATAACAAATTGAGAGCGCGATCAGAATGACTCGACAGCTGCTCGACAACTGAGAAAATTTCAATGTTTCAATGCAATCATCGATCGCGTGCAGAAATTGTTTATGTCACACGATTCGTTCAATTAACTTAATAAGAGTGCGACACAAAACGTGATCGCTGAGCAAACGATCAAAATTACATTATACTACATATGTATATATTGTAGTAAATATATATATAAATATATAAACAAATTGTCGCAAATTGAACTTAAATTTCAGTATTGTTTACTTAATCATATAAATAAATATACGTTAATTATAGGCAAAAATATTCCATTGAGCTCAGAGGATTATGGTTTCTATTAAGAACTTTGGCATACTCTGAGTCAAACTTGTTATATTGTATAATATAACTCTGCATTCACAATCAGAAACGAAATACGCGCGATAAGAACTTTATTTACCCAAACATAAATATTTATCGAAACTTGAGTTGAAGCAGTGGCAGTGGCAGGCAGCTTATCAAATATTACGTAAAAGGCGTTGTTATTTCTTCAATAACTATTTTATAGTAAATTATTTTATTTATTATACCCTGAACCCATTGAAAATGAGAAATCAGGGTGTAATGTTTTTGTGAAAATGTATGTAACAGGCAGAAGGAGGCGTGGCAGACCATATAAAGTATATATATTCTAGATCAGGGAGACAAGCTGAGTCAATATAGCCATGTCCGTCTGTCCGTCCGTCTGTCCGTCCGTCCGTGTGAACGCAGCGATCTCGTAAGCCACTAAAGCTAGAGATCTGAAATTTGAAATGTATACTCGAGTATACCCTACGCAGTACGAGTTTATCATTGTTTTCCAATAACTCATCCCATTTCCTTATTATCGATGAAAATCGATCATTTTGCTTCGTTTTTAAAGCGTAACTTGAATACCGTAATAGCTAAAGACTTCAAAGCTATAGCTATAGACAGAGCAAGTGCTTGCTGCGTGCGTGTGCATGTGTGTGTGTGTGTATGTGTGGTTTGTATATATGTATGTACATATAAAAGAAGCGTAAAGTGATTCGAATATCGCATCTTTGCAGGGTTCAGGGTATCTCTTAGTCGAGCAGTCTCTAGTATAGCACTCTTACTTGTTTTTTATTAATTTATTAGTTGTTGATTTCATTATTTATGTTTATTACAATTTATTAATTATAACTCATTTGTTAAGTATAAATTTTTATATTACCTATAAAATTATTTTGTTAATATTAGTCAACTTTTATGATTAATTATATTTTATTTATTTTTATGCTGTTGACGTGGCGGCGTTGATAGCAGCGATGCACGTTCAACTTAAAGTTGCGCGGGTTCGAAACTCGGCGATGTTTAAGTTTTTTTTTTTTTTTTATTGTGAGAGTTCGATTGACGCGGAAACATGTTTATTTTAGTCGACCATTTTTATAAGTTGACACTGCTTTTATAAATACATAACTAAGTATATTTGAAACTGCAGATAATTCGTGGTACAGGGTATCTTCTAGTCGGGCACCTCCCGACTAGAGTTTTCTTACTTGTTTTTTTATTATTCAAAGAAGGTAGAAGATATAACACTGCTATTTCTATTAGATTATCATTATTATGGCAGAAACAACTTCATATTTCGATTTGATAGAAAACTAAAATAATAACAATTCTTGATTGATAATTTCTCTGTTATAAAAATTAAGTTTTTTATCTCTTGTAACTATGGAATCTCAGCTACAGCCATTAATAAAAAAAAACTTTGCACGCAAATTAAAAAATTTAACAAAAATAAGTTTTTTTAAATAATATAGATTTGTTTATTTATTTAAAATTAAATATAAACAAATCTATAAACAAACTTAGAGATTTGTTTATTTATTTAAAATTAAATATAAATGAAGTATATCTAATATTGATGCACAAGAGCTCTAAACTTAGCAAAATGTTAAAGAATTTTGATAATAAATGAGAAGTCTAAGTAAAGCCACGTCAATACCACTTTTCGGACTAAATCACTTCAATTATCATCGGACTGTTTACAAGACTATTGAAAAGCGTCTTCATGTAACTGTATGTGTGAGTGTGTGTGTGTGTGTGTGTGTGTGTGTTTGTATGTGTGCAGCTCAATGGAATGCCCGCCTTTTTTTTAAGCGCTAAAGCTCTCACTCGCATGTCAATGCCCAATTGATTGCTTGAAATTGGCAAGATAAGAGAAAACTAGTTTTGGTTAAGGCACATCATAAACAAGCAAACGAAAAGCACGAAGACAATCAATTCAATTGAGAAGCAAATGTAGAAAAAACAGTATTTACCAAAAATACCGTCAAGCAGTTTACTGTAAACAACTCACACCCAAAAATGGGCCAAGTGAAAGATGCTTAAGAAATTGCTCACTGATGACGCAGCCTTAAAAGCATATAAATGAATAAAACACTCAGCAAATAATTGGTTCGTAATTAAATGTACACTTCTGTGGAGTTGCTGTACTTAAAACTTACTTATTGCTTTCAAAACAACTGCGAAACTGGGCTCAGTAGCTGCCGGCAACCACCCGCTTCGATGTCTAAATCCCTACTGAATGCGTGGGCTAGGATAGGTACGCTGTGCACATATTACACATAAGAATTCATTATGTTGCCAACTGAGAAAACCACTTAATGAAGCGACTCAAATTACACATCTTACTCACATATTAAGTAACTTTTTTATTAAAAAATACTTAATAAATTCAGTAAACGAACTGCATATTGCGCATAAAAACCTCAAACAGCTGTTTGAGGAGCATTGCCAGCTTGAACCACAGACTGCAGCGCCATCTATTCGCCATGAGTAAAGCGGTGAGGTATTTAAAATAAACAACGAAATGTATAGTAAAATTAAACCTAGTAAGTCATTGATAATGATTATATATTTTTGTTTGTTTATTTTAAATACATATTCACAATAAGACATAACTAAACAAAATTCAAAAAAAAAATAAGAGCCACAAGTTATTGTGCAGCCCTGGTCTTTGTCTCTTGGTTTCTCGTTGTGCAACACTGCAACACATTGCGCAGTTTTTAACACTACCACAGATTCACTTCTTTCATTATGGCACTTTAACATAAACAACATTCACGCCAATTAATTTATTTAGCGCCACAGTCATCGCTCTAACACCGGACTTCAGTTCGGTTACCATTCTCAAAAGGCGCCAAACGTCTTAACATTAACTGCTGCGCTACATTAACCACCAGAAAAGTGAAACTCATTCGGCAGCAGCAGCAGCCAAAAAAAAAAGCATACTGTAAATCGACAAGCATACTATGAAATGGGTAAGTTTCCAGAGGCAAGGCAATGCCAAATCACTTATTTTATAGGCCATTGGCGGGCATAAGGGAGGGCTTCCTTCTTCCAACGGTGGCGGCCTTCGATTTTCATGTCCAACTGCACACATTTTCCCCATATGTATGTGTTGATCACACACACATGCATATATACCCCTCTGTGTGCGCTTGGGTGTCTCACACACACGCACGCACACACGCACACTTACATATGTGTAAACAGTGTATAATATAAAAAGGCGGTTGCAATTTAAAGCGCGGCAAAAAATTGTCGCCGCATTCAGTTGTGCCCCAGTTTAAATTGTGCTACTAAACGTCTTCTGATTTTTTTTCCTTGAGTTTTATGTGTGTGTCGCCATTATTTTGCTAATGCACATCACATGACCTTTGACCACACCCCATGCAGTCTATATGCAAAGCTAGTATCCAAAATGATTTTCATACATACATACATATGCATACGTGCGATAGCACGATTCGAATGTCATCTCCAATAGTGTAAAACTTCCGTTCTTCCTCCATTCCGTTCACTTTCGCTAGGAGCATTGTCGAATTAAAGCGTGGGAGTATGCAGCGAAAAGATGGTTAATTTGATAGGATTATTTATTTTAAATTCATTGTTTATGAAAGGATATTTATAAAGAGATTACTATATCTTAATATATGTTTATTTTTCTTTTGATTACCTTTTTATGTTAATGTTTGTTTAACGATAGCACGATTCGAGTGTCATCTCTAATTAGCGTAAAGCCACTTGTTATTTCTTCCTCCCTCCATTCCTTTCACTTTCGCTAGGAGAATTGTCGCATTAAAGCGTGGGAGTATGCAGTGAAAAGATGGTTTATTTGATAGGATTTTTTATTTGGATTCATTGTTTATGAAAGAATATTTATATGAGATTATTATATCCTTATATATGTTTATTTTTCTTTTGATTACCTTTTTATTAATGTTTCAACTAACAGTTGTTTAACGATAACACGAATCGAGTGTCATCTCTAATTAGCGTAAAGCCACTTGTTATTTCTTCATCCCTCCATTCCTTTCACTTTCGCTAGGAGAATTGTCGCATTAAAGCGTGGGAGTATGCTACGAAAAGATGGTTGATTGGATTATAGATTTTAAATACATTGTTGATGAAAGGATATTTATATAGAGAGATTACCCACTCTTAATATATGTATGTCCGTTAACTTTTCTGACCTTTTTATGTTAATGTTTCAACTAACAGTTGTTAAAATATTCAAATTTCGCTAGCCTTGAAGTCAACGTTACTCAACGTTCTCTTACAGGCAATGCTGTGAGCACACTTAACAGCTCAGAGAACTAAATTCAAACTATATATAAAACAAACACACTCGAAAAAAAAAAAGCAAAAAGAACAAAAAAAAAATACTTATACATAGCTTAAGGTTAACTTTGGTGAGAAGGTGGCTGAAGCGGCTCTGCAGCGGCAGCAACAGACGGCGACCGTCGACGATGTAAGTAGCGCCCAAGTAACTCCCAATCACAAAGTAAACCAATCCTTAAAAAACAATCAAATTTCTCTTTTGCCATTTTGTTTTTTTGTGTATTTGATTTTTCTTTAGCAGCGAGCAAAATTTTATAGCACCTTTCTAACTGCAGAATTGGCAACAAAAAATCTATAAAAAAAACTGAACTATTCGCACCCAAACAAAAAAAAAACAATTTTCTTTAATTCCGACTGTGTTTTAACCAATTGGCCTGGCTACTTCGTATATCTTTAAGTTGCTAACATCCCATTTTAGAAAATTTTTATATGGACACATCTTTATATTATATCAATAAATACACTCTAATGGAGCCCTGTTGAATACAAATGATAATTGGATATTTTTGTATGATAAAGCATGACTACAAAATTTATATACTTATAGCATCATTTTATATAACTTAATTAACTATAGAATGATCAACTCAATCCAAGATCTTCAACAAAAAGTTCAGATCACTCACAGAAAAATCTGTCATTTAGCATAAAATCCATGTTATGCCCCACAGAAAGTAAAGATAACTCGAGACATATAGAATATTTTTCCATTCAAATTGGGTTTTCACGCCAACTCTTCTTACCTAATTAAGATATTAGAATCAACTTCGTTTCGCTTCGTTTCTGTTGCAAATTTGGAAAACGATCTCGAGAGATCGAGTCGTCTGTTGATGATAATGTTTAAGAATCATTTATATATATATTTCAAATATGTATATAGGACCAGAGACTTCTTTGTCTAGAAATTTGAAAATATGGTGTATATATATATATACATATACATGTATTTAAAAGTATATGTATGTATGTATATATATTGCAAAAGGAACAAAAAAATATAATATAAATAATAGTAACAATAATAGAAGTCGAATGAAGACCAATGGCTGTGAGGAATTCTTAATCAAGCGAATCATTCAAATGGGCTCCAACAACCGCAACACCAACATTCACATATTTTCACGAATATATATATTTTTCAAAAGGTGTTATACAAAGCTTAACCATTCACAGACAATGCCATCAGCCATCAGCGGCGGCGCGCATGGTCAGGTGCATATACCTAGCAACGAGGAGTGCGGCATACGGGACGTGTGGAAACATAATCTGGAGGAGGAATTTCGCACCATACGGAAAATCGTGCAGAAATATCATTTCGTTGCCATGGACACAGAATTTCCAGGCGTTGTCGCGCGACCCGTTGGTGAATTTCGTTCCACCGCCGATTATCATTATCAATTGCTGCGCTGCAACGTCGATTTGCTGCGAATCATACAGCTGGGACTCACATTTATGGATGACGATGGCAAAACGCCGCCGGGCTACTCCACGTGGCAGTTCAATTTCAAATTCAATCTAAGGTAAGCTTTCTGTGTGGGTTTAAGCGAACGTTATACCTTAACTCTGGTACTCTTTGCAGCGAGGATATGTACGCGCAAGACTCGATCGATTTGCTGCAGAATTCAGGCATTCAGTTTAAGAAACATGAAGAGGATGGCATCGACCCCATTGATTTTGCCGAGCTGCTCATGAGCTCGGGCATTGTGCTGATGGATAATATCAAATGGCTTTGCTTTCACTCCGGCTACGATTTTGGATATCTGCTTAAGCTGCTCACCGATCAGAATCTGCCCGCCGACGAGAGCGACTTCTTTGAGCTGCTGCATATCTATTTCCCCAATATCTTCGACATTAAATACTTGATGAAGTCGTGCAAGAATCTGAAGGGTGGCCTGCAGGAAGTGGCCGATCAGCTGGAGCTGCGACGTGTCGGCCCACAACATCAGGCCGGCTCGGATGCGCTATTAACGGGCATGGCCTTCTTCAAAATGCGTGAGGTACAACACACATTTGGTATACGTTTTGACATTGAAGAGCCTTGCGCATTCTTTCCCCATGTGCTTGAGCATGCCATGCACCTTAAAACGGTTGTTATGGTCAGCTTGCGTAGCAAAAATGTTATGGCCATCACCAGTGGCAGCTACGACGACAGCAGCGACACTAGCAGCTGCAGCAATCGCAGCACAGCCACTAGAACAACAGCAACAACACAAAAACGTTCACGCACCCAGTCAGTGGGCTTCACCATTACAGTCTATACACGCACCGTAACACCACCGCCCGCGCCTGCTGCACAGAGTTTTATGGGCGCCACAAGCAACAACAACAGCAGCAGCAGCAGCGTCAACAATACCAAAAGTTAAAGTTTGCTAATGTTGCTACAACTGCTGCTGGTGCTGCTGCTGGCTATGTTGCTGCTGGCGTTGTTGTTGTTGTTGTTGCTGTTGTTGTTGTAGCTTGTGCTGATGTATTGCAACTAACCCGCTTTTCCATTAACTATCTAATTATCAATTATCAGTTTTAAGGTTAAATGTTTCTAAATCACATTCTCTTGCATCAATTTTTTTCATATTGCCTCATTGTGTACATAATTTCTTCTATTATTCTGCTTTTTTATTATTTCTATTTTTTTTTATATTTCTTAAACCCATTAAAAATGGGTAATTCTTTTCTTTTTCTTTCTTCTTTTTTTTTTTTTTTTTGGTTCCCATTATTATTATGTACTTATAATACTCAAAATTAGTTTTTAGGCACCGCTGGACACAAACGATTTGCATTTTATTTGATATGCTGCATGCAACGCATTTTCATCGTCTAAAGCCTAACCTAACAACACAATTTTGTACAAAAATACAAATTATTCTCGATGAAGGAAAACTAAAACAAAATCAATCAAAATCACACACGCTGTAACAATTTTTAATTAGTTACAGTTGTAAAAAAAAAACAAAATCAATCAAAAATAGGAAATCATGTGAAACATGTTGTTAATTTTTGGAAAACAAAAAAAAAAGATGAAAAAAAAACAAAACAAAATTAAGTAACAAATGAAAAATACTGAATAGAAATTAAAAAAAAATTAATAGAAATTGCATAATTTTCTTTTTCATTATTGTTAATCATTTGTGGTTTCTGGGCTTTACGTACACACACCATTTACACATATCATCTAAATATCTCTTATGTATTGCTCACCGATTTTATGTCTCAAAAATATCTTTTAATCACTTTATCCATCTGCTTGTGCACACTGCTTCACCTTAAAACATTTAGCTTCAATACTTTTTTTATTGCTTACGAATCTGCTTTATCTTAACTTTACAAATTTGATTTTCTTTATATATTTCGGTATTTGAAAGTGATCAAAGAAATATTTGTATATATATAGTTTAATTTAATAATAATAATATTAATCTAGTCAAAATTATTTGGGATGCATGGATCAAATCTGCATATAACAGATATTAGTTTTTAGTTGAGATATGGTTATATCTTAACTCCTTTCTATATATATGTATATATTTAAATTTAAGTTAGTTAGCTTTAAGCTGGCGCTTAATAATTTTTAACAATTTTGTTTCTAATACCAAAGCGTGTTTTTTTAGTTTTTATAATTGTAAGTGAAATGGAAAAATGCTTTCATGCAGTTTCCACTGCATTGTGGAATGTTAAGTATAGCAAGTGTTTAACCCGTTGAAAAATAGCTATAAAAAAAAGTATCGAAGCAAAATTAAAAAAAAAAATTAATACCGAAAGGCTACACAAATTGGTAAATGGTATGTAACTTGAAATTTATTTAACAACCATGTAAATATATCAATTCTCATCATCGTTTGTAGCTGCACCTTTCATCTATATAAATATATATATATATATATATTTGTATTATCATACGTAGTTATATATTAATGTTTGTTCATGTTGCTTATCATTCACGCCTTACTAACTCTAACTACAAAAACACAATTTAACTCAACCTTTTGCCCAATTTCAAATAGCTAAACTGTTATACATCGAGACTGTTATACACCGACAAGAAGTTTGCTTTGTATGTATTAAATTGTATTCGTTTTGGCCACTTTGCAGATGTTCTTTGAGGACAACATCGATCATGCCAAATATTCGGGTCATCTCTATGGCCTGGGCACCTCGTTCATTGTGAATGGCACCAATTTCCATGAGAGCAACGGCGAATCGAACAGCGCCTCATGATTTATACTGATGAAGAACGCTGTCGTGCATGACAAGAAATTCGAACAAGCTGCTGGAGCTGTTGCCGCCTCTCTCCCAGCCAGTTATAAGCAGGAGGCGCCTTCCCCCCCCTATCGTCAAAAAAAACCAACAATAACAATATGAATAGTTAAACAACCCAAAAACACATCCGTAATTATGCAATCGCGATATCAAATAATTTACTTACAAGAGATTTTCTACGCTTCTAAAGAGAATTTCCCACTCTGTAGATGTTTTACAACAAAAACTTAAAAACAATTATAAAAAAAAAAGAAGAGAACAAAAATAATACATCTAAAACCAAAATAGAAAAAAAAACATAGTAAAATCTAAGCGAAACAGATTTAATAAAATACCACTGGTAAGGAATTACTCTCAAGATCTGTATGTCTTAAATGTGTTAAGATAAAAAATTATAAAAACTAAGCTAATATGTATAGGCCAACTTGTATTTGTATAAAAAAAAAACAAAAAAATCAAGCAAATTAATATATTTAAAAGTTTAAAAATTTTAATTGACTTCGAACCCTTTATTGCGCAGTTTAGCAGTATATTAAGCTTTCCATATTTAAAAAAATAAAATAAAAAATTTTAATTTAAAGTCTCAGCACACTCACCCGTTAAGTTCTTATCCGGGCCACAGCAGTCAGACAAATGAACAACAAAACTACTTTGCGTGCGCCTTTTATACGAAACTCTGTTAGCAGTCAAATAACATAACAAAATTATGTTAACACATCTCTATCGATTTGTCCTTTTTTCACTTATCGATAGTTGGCATTGCTCTATCGATGTGGCAGATGGGGCACATCACTAGCGTTGGTTTTTTGTTGCATACAAGAGACGGATGGGCTTCCGTCAAATCTAAAAGAATACGAGTTATTTAGGCTTTAGTTCAATGTATTTAAACAATTCAAGCGCTTGTTTTCTTATACGTTGTGCTAGTTTTGAATTTTCAACGATCGCGAGCGATGGGTGCCCAGTGAAAGTGAAGCTGCAGGCATTTCCATATCCATGTCCGCGGCAGCCGCAGCAACAACAAAAGCGAAACGAAAGAAAAGTGAAATTTGAGCAAAAGGAATAGCGCGCATGCTACACGAAATAACATAGAAATGGAAAATTTGAAAATTAGCGAAAAGCTATTCGAGGATGTGATATATTATGTGCTCGGCAGCTTGGATGATGAGGTAAACATTGAGACTCCGTGGGCCTAGGGCTGTACGTGTATTATTTGGCATTCTGTGTTCGCGTGTGTGTGTGTGCATGTGTGTGTTACATGTGTGCGCGCGTGTACGCGTATGGTTAAGTGTGAGTGTGTTGTGTGCTGATGCAGCTGTACAGGCCACAGGGCGACGTTAACTAATGCAATTAACTAAAATGCATCAAAAAACATAAAGAGGAAAGAAAACAGTGTGCATAAACATTGATTCTTATGTTAATTACGTCTATGTGCGTAAAATTGACCAGTGCGGGCAGCACAGGGAGTTTCATGTCAGTGCATGTCCGAATTCGCGCCATAAAATGTTGCCGGCAAATTTCTAGCTGTATGAGTGTGTGCGTGTCTAAATAGAGATGAGCGATATATTAGGAACTGTGATTAGCGAAAGCTGCATAAATAGTAAAATATTTAAATGCCATAATAGCTAAAACTAAATGTTGTTAATTTATTTGTTAAATTATTATAATTATGTTTAATATTGAATCGATTAATAATTGAGTTATTATCTAAATATATATAATATAAATATTGCTCATCTCTAATGTGATTCTGTCAAAAGTCAACTGAATAAATCTTTTGCTCTTTCTTTATGACTCTTTGCAGAGCGAGCGATTGCTTAAGAATGGCGGAGCCCAGTCGAAGCTTTATCTCTCCGACCAAATCACGCATTTGATATGCGCCAGCAACTACTCCGAGGAGGAGCTGTCCATGAATCTGGACCTCTACAATGTGATACCTGTGTTCGAGCAATGGATATCGCACAGCGTCAAATTGGGTCGCATGGCTGCCACGCGCGCCTTCGATCCCAGTCAGCCGCGCTTCTTGCGCGGCATACGCATCGCCATCACGAACGTTGTGCCCAGCGATCGCAGGCGCCTCTTTGCCATGCTGACCTACCACGGAGCCGTTGTCACCAATACGTATGGAGCGACCAATACGCATCTGGTATGCGGCGCCGCCACTGGGACCATTTACAATAAAGCGCTGGCGCTGCCCAAAAATGCGATGAACATCGTCACCCCCGACTGGGTCACCGATTGCCTTAAATGCAAAAGCTGCCTGCCCTGTGAACCCTATCATCCCAGATTGTTGAAGCCGATCGAAAAGCAACGCGCACTGAAGCAACAGCAACAAAATCTACAGCAGCAGCAGCAACAACAACAACAGCAGCAACAACTGCAACAGCAATTAGCACAACAGCAGCAGCAACAACATATGGTACAGCAATTACCACAACAACAACATCAACAACAACAACAACAACAGCCTCCTCCAGCTGCTTCCCAGCTATCTGATATACTGGGCTTCGGCGATGACAGCGCTGCTAAGAGCATAGCCAGCATTAAATCCCAGCTGCAGGCATCGGCAGAGCGCGCCGCAGCCGAGCAACAGCAACTGCAGCAGCAGCAACAATTGCCACAGCCAGCGCAACAGCAAGTTGTCTTTGTGCGGCCACGCAATTTGCAGCAGCAACAACAATTGCAACAGCAATTGCAGCAACAGAGTGTACCTCAAGCGCCGCCACCACCACCGCCGCCCACTCAACAGCAGCAGCAGATCATAATACAGCAACAAAAAATCATACCAGCCAATCTGCAGCAACAGCAGCAACAACAACAGATCAAAAACATTTTGCAGCAACAGCGACAAATGAAGAGTACACAACAACAACAGCAGCAACAACAACAGCAGCAGCAACAACAACAGCAACAACAACAACAACAGCAAATGCAACTGATGCAGCAGGAGCAACAACAGCAGCAGCTTCTACTGCAGCAGCAGCAACAACAACAGCAACAACCGCGTCTGCCTACCACGCCCACCATGCCACAGCCACCCATGCCCAGTGGGCGACAAACTCCGCGCACGCCTCAGCCTGCCACAACGCCACAGCCCGTGCAATCTCCGCAGCAACAAGTGGCACAACAGCAACAGGTACCGCAGCAACAGCAACAACAACAACAACAGTCGGTGCCAGTGTCACCCCAAGTACTGCATCAGCACATAATGAACAAGCAGCAGATGTTGCAGCAGCAGCAAATGCAACTGCATCAGCAGGTACAGAATGGCCAGAGCTTGACGTCACAGCAACAGGCGTTGCAGCGGCAGATACAGCAGCAGCAACAGCAACTGTTGCAGCAGCAACAGCAGTTGCAAATGCAAATGCAGCAAATGCAACAGCAGCAGCAACAACAACAACAGCAGCAGCAGCAACAACAACCGCAGCAGCAATCACCACGTTTGGCTCAAAATCGTTCGCCCGTCATGCCGCCCGGTACACCATCGCCTTCGCTGCAGCAGCAACAGCACTTAAGCAGCAGCAACATGTTGCCGCCGCAGTCGCCGCGACAATTGCAATCACCCGCACCACAAATGACGCCGCCACCGCCACCCTCGCCACAAAGTGCACAGCAGCATTTGCGCCAGCAACAGCAACAATTGCAGCAGAGTCGCCAGCAGCAGCAGCAACACATGATGGGTAG
Organism: Drosophila leonis; assembly: GCA_035045365.1. NCBI lineage: Eukaryota > Metazoa > Arthropoda > Insecta > Diptera > Drosophilidae > Drosophila > Drosophila leonis. Next base: position 7,384,447 of record JAWNPC010000262.1, on the reverse strand, counting down.
TCCGCAGCAACAGCCGACACCAACAGCCATGATGTCACCACAACAACAGCCATTTCAACAGCCGGTGCATCAGCAACAACGCATGCAACTGCAGCAACAACAACAGCAACAGCTTGCACAACAGCAGCAACAAAGTCCGCAGCACATTTCAGCGCCGCAATCACCGCAGATATCACAAACACCGCCCATGGCCAACAAACAACAGCAACAGACAGCACAGCATCAACAGCAGCAGCAGCAGCAACAACAACAGCAGCAATCCTTTGTGCAACCTATCGATCCAACAGATCCTGTGCAAGTGGCTCAAGTGCTAAGTCGCTCCACGCTGGCAAGCAATCAGGACTCGCTGATTATGCGGCAGCAGCAACTGAAGCAACAGCAGTTACAGCAACAACAGCAGCAGCAACAGCAACAAATGCCTACACAGCAACATACGCCGTCGCCGCGACAATCGCCGTTGCATCAGCAGCAAGCTACACAACAACAACCACCAGATAGGGTATGCATAACAAAAGATTTAAGAATGGAAATGTCTGCGACATATACTGACATTTATTTTTGTTTCTAGCCTTTACAGCAACTGCAAGCACAACAGCAACAGCCGCAACAAATACCACAACAACTTGCCCCTGGACAACAGCAACAGCAACAACAACAACAGCAACAGCAGCAGCAACAACAACAGCAGCAGCAGCAACAACAACAACAACAAGTCATCACCCAGCGACACGTAATAAACACTTCAACTGCACAAGGACAGCAGATAATTCAGAGTCATATGATGAGCATACAACAGCAGCAGCAGAAACAGCAACAAATGTTGCAGTTGCAGCAACAACAGCAGCAGCAACAGCAAATGATACCTCAGCAGCAACAGCAGGCACAACAGCAGCAGCAACTGCCACAGCAACAGCAGCTACAACCACAGCCGCAGCAGCAGCAACAGCAACAAGTGCAGTTTACGCAACAACAAAATATTGCGCTTGGCAGTGGCGGTCAGGTGCGCATCATACAGCAAACCATACAGCCACCACAACAGCAGCAACAGTTGTTGGGACAACAGTTTACGCAGCAGCCACAGCAACAACAACAACAGCAGCAGCAGCAAGTGTTGACGCAGCAGCCTCAGCAACACGTAAGCATACATATTTATTGATTGTTGATATGAGCTTAATGTATTTTGTATTCAATCTGATTTTAGCCACTGCAACAACAGCAGCAGCAACAACAACCACCACAAACCATGCAGACCAAAAAGTTTATTATAAGTCAACAACAATTTAGCCAGCTGAGCGCACAGCAGCAGCAGCAAATTTTGGCACAGAATCAGCAAAACCAAAATGTGTTCATAGTAAACTCCACAAATCTATCGCAGCAACAACAGCAGCAGCAGCAACAACTTGTGCAGCAACGACAACTTTTACAACAGCAGCAGCAGCAGCAGCAGCAACAGCAACAACAGCAAATGCCACCAAATCAAATGATGTTGACACAGCAACAACAATCCCCACAGCAGCAGCAGCAGGCGCCGCCACAAATGCAACAGCAACTGCTCACACAGCAGCAACAACAGCAACGGCTGCAAATGCAACAGCAGCAGCAACAGCAAGCGCCACAACAGCAGCAACAAATTGTGATTAATCAGCAAGTCATCAGTGATCCGCAGCGCTTGCAATATTTACAGCAGCAGCAATTGTTGCAGCAGAAACAACAACAGCAGCAGCAGCAACAACAGCAACAACTCGTTGGACCACCACAGCAACAGCAGCAAATACTTATACAACAGCAACAGCAGCCAGTGTCACAGCAACAACAACAGCAGCAGCCGCCGCAGCAAATCATGCAACAAGTGCTTATTAAGCAACAGCATCTGCCACAGCGTACACCACCGCCGCAGTCGCCACAGCAGCAACAGCAACAGTTGATGCTGCAACAGCAATCGCCACAGCATCACACGCAGCTGCAACAGCAGCAGCCACACTGGTCGCCTCAGAGTCCTGTGACGAATCAGTTGCCGCCCACCACACCAGGCACGCCCACTACGAGCATGGGCATGCAGTCGCCATTGCCCGGCACGCCCACCACGCCCCAACAACAGGCGCCACAATTTACGCCACGTGGTATGCGACCGCAAACACCATGGCCCGCACAACAGCAGCAGCAGCAGCAACAACCGCAGCAGTCTCAACAACAGCAACAACAACAGCCTCAGCAGCAGCAACAGCAACTTGTGCTGCCACCGCCACAGCAACAGCAGCAGCAGCGCCAACTAATACAACTGGATGAGAAGATGCACGCGCACTTCATGTCGCTGGATGCCCACAAACGTGCCGAATATATTACGAAACTGAATCAGAGCAAGCCACGTGTCATGCTGCGCCAGCAGGTGGCCTATCAGCCGCGTCCCGGTGCGCCCGGCAGCGTGGTAGCGACACGTGCGCAGGGCCCAGTGCCGGTGCCCGGGCCAGGCACCTCGCACATCATTGTGCAAAGCCAAATGCCCGGCGGTCTGACGCAGCAGGAGCAAATGCTCTGGCTGCAGCAGCAGGGCACACGTCAAGTGGTGGTGCGGGCGGGTGGTGCGCCCGGCTTGAGTCCGATTACACAGCAGCAGCAGCAGCAACAACCGCCTGGTGGTGCCCAGCAACAACTACCTCAGCAACAGCAACCGTTCAATCCCAATGATCCCAATCAGCAAATGTTGTTACAGCGCCAACAGTTGCGCGTGCAACAAATTCCCATGCAAGCGGCGCCGGCGCCGCAACTGGGCAAGCAGACGGTGCAGCTGATACCCGGCCCCAATGGCCAGCTAATCGAACAACAAACCATTGTGCAGCAGCAAGCCCAGCAACAACAACAGCCGCCCACTCCGGGCACGCCCACCACGCCGGGAACAGGCGTCGTTGTTGGTGGTGCTCCGGGCGGCGGCAATATAATGACACAAACCTTAGTCATGTCCGCAACAGGTGAGTTCGTTTTGAGATCTGCTGCTGCATTTGATAACTAATCCAGATTCGTCTTCTTCTTCTATGGCAGCGCCTGATGGGCAACAGCAACAGACGCCGCAGCAGATGAATCTGAAGACGAAAACTGCTTTGGCTAATATGCTGAGCAATCGTCTGGGCAACAATGGACAACAGGCGCCGCCACAACAGCAGCAACTTATTTCCATGAACGATGTACAGCACCAACAGCAGCAACAACAACAACAACAGCAGCAGCAGCAGCAAATTGTGCAACAAGTTGTTGTAAGCGGGGGCACGCCACAACAACAGCAGCAACAGCAACAATTGCTGCTACAACAGCAGCAGCAGCAGCAACAACTGGTTGTGGCACAGCAACAACAGCTGCCATCTGGACCTCAGCAACATGTGGAGACACCGTCTGCTGCAGGCACGCTGCGCATGATGGGACAACAGCATAATGCTGCTGTGGGCGTGCCCGGCCCACCACGCACACCGCAAGAGCTGCTGATGCTGCAACAACAGCAACAACAACAGCAGCAGCAGCAACAACAACAACAACAACAATTGTTACAACAGCATCCACAGCAAATGCGACGTGTTGTCGGCGTGTCGCAGCAACAGTTGCCACAACAACATCTCGTACAACAGCAAATTGTCGTCGCACCGCCCAACATGCCGCAGCAACAGCTGCCAGTAGGTGTGCCCGTACAAGTGGCCGGCGGACCGCCGCATGTCTATATGCAGGTGCGTCCCGGCCAGCCGCCCATCCCAATGCCACCGCGTCCCCAATTCTATGGCCACAATCCGAACTTGAAGCTGCCCGCTGATCTGTTCCTGGTCGGCTGCACCTTCTACATTGTGGAATACGATGAGACGGACAGCGACGAGCTGCCCATTTGGCTGGACACCATACGACAGTTTGGTGGCGACATAGAGCGCGTCTATTGTGCCCGCGTGACCCACGTCATCTGCCGCACTCAGCGACATGGCATGGTCATGCAGGCACTGCGCGACGCCAAGCGCTGTGTGACCGCCTACTGGCTCAGCGACATCTGCTTGAAGCGACAACTGACGCCGCCATGGCAGCCCCTGCATTTGCCCTTCCCCAGTCAGTTTGGCTACCGCAAGCCGCTGGAGCGCTACATTATCACCTCGGAGGGCTTTGAGGGCGAGGAAGTGGTGCGATTGCAACAAATGGCCGAGGAATGTGGCGCCATCTACACCTCCTATCTGTCAAAGGTGAACACGCTAGTCGTCTGCAAGCAGCTGGAGGGCAACAAATTCAATGCCGCCAAGGAGTGGAATATTCCGATGGTCAATGCGCTGTGGCTGAGCGATGTGTGCATCGGCAATCTGAGTGGCTTGACCCAGTACGAGAATCCCAAGTATCAGCAGTACAACTTGGGCGCACCATTCCGCATTGAATGCAATCTGGTGCAGCATTTGCTAGGTGAGAATTGAAATAATATTAACTGTTTCGAATGATAGACTAACTGCTTGTTTGTAGCCGCTTGGAAGGCGCCCATTAATCTTACCCAGGAGGCGCATGAGCGTGTCAAGCGTCACCTGTCCGATCCGTATGCCAATGAGCAGAAGCTGAAACGCCAGAAGATGTGCGTCTATCAGGAGCATCTGCCCGAGCAAATTGTCTGCATTGAATATCCACAGACAACAAAACCGCCCAAGGTCATTTTCTCGCAGGTCGCCGATGCCGAGGCGCTCAAGAAGGCTGTCGAGTGAGTTTATAGCAACCAAAAACTAATGATTGATAGATTGATTGATTGATATATATGTAACTTGACATTCTCTATAGACTGCTGGGCGGCATTGTTGTGGACAGTCCGATGGATGCCACACATTTGGTCATGACACGCGAGAGTCGCACCTGCAAATTGATTCAGGCTTGTTGCCATGTCGACTATGTGCTCAAGTCCACCTGGCTGGTGGATAGTGCCAAGGCGGGCAAATTTGTGCCGCCAGATGAGTATCGCATCCGGCACATACCGGTCGATGAGAATTTGCAGTTCGATTTGGATGCAGTGCTGTGTGCGCCGACACGTTCTGCGCTCTTTGCGGGCAGATATTTCTATGTTACGCCTGATGTATTTCCGGCACGCGATGAAATCATACGCATGATCGAATCATCTGGCGGCAAAGTGGAGCTGAAACGACGCAGCGGTGCAGCTGTTGCAGAGGCGCATGTGCAAGCGCCCGACTCATATATCATTGTTACCTGCCCAACGGATATGCATTTGTGCGCGGATCTGACGCGTCATGGCAATCCCAAGTGCCATATTGTCTCCACGGAGTTTGTGATGAGCTCCATACTGCGGCAACAGCTGGAAATTGAGCCCAATTTGATACCTTATTTGTACAACAACAACATTTCCAACAGCAGCAACAGCAACAACAACAACAACAAATCCTAGCGACAAGCTGTGTTCGTTTATTTGCTGCTACAAGCTTGATCCATAATCGTTATTAGACATTAGCAATAAACCCATTTTCATCGAGCCTGTGAGCTGTGAATGCGAGTCTAGTCCGCTGAGTGCGTCAACACTGATGAAAATTGGGCATAAATCGATTATATATACATATATGTATAGATCACTATAAATTATATATATATATATAGCAAGCTGGATCGTTTGTTATCAAAAACAAATTGATAAACACTTTGCTAATGTTATTTTTTGTAAGCACCAACTCAAACTGATTGCAGTTCGGCTGCATATCGAGTCATTTAAAACGATCTATCACATCTATATATTAGCTAGTTACAATCTTATCTGTAAGCAAAAAGTACATTTATATATATATGTATTTATTTATATAATATATATATATATATTTTTGTAAACTAGATTTAGGAATATATATATATATATATACATATATATATTATATATAGGAGTATACGAAACGTTTCACAGAAATTTCAATCGGCTGGCTATTAGAATTTTAAGCACTTTTTCGATTTGGATGAAGTCCATGTTGTTCAAGTCAACTAAATGTTAGTTAGGTATACTCAACAAATAAAGCTTATGTTATATATGTAAAAAACAATAACAAATGAAATGTTTTCTTTGAAGTATATGTGATTTGTTTACTCACATCATTTCCTCGCATTTTAATTAATTTATGGTGAAATATTAATTATTAATTTAAAAATTATTTTAATTATGAGACTCAAAAGTTCATTTAAACAGGCCAATTAAATTTAAAGAAAACTATGAATTTATTAGTTCTAATATTTATTGATTTCAAAACTCAAAAGTCTCATTTACACAGGCCAACAAAATTTAGCGAAAAATAAAACAAATTTTAGTTTTAAAATTTTTTAATTTTAAAACTAACAAATTTCATTTACACAGGCCAACAAAATTTAGCGAATATATTAATTTATCACTTTAATATTTTTTAAATTTAAAACTAAAAAGTCTCATTTACACAAGCCAACAAAATGTAGCAAAACAAATATTAATTTATTAATTTTAATACTTTTTTAAATTTTAAGACTCAAAAGTCTCATTTACACAGGTCAACAAAATTCGTTGAAATTAGGTAAGCGTGCATCAGACTTTACTTTTCCAAGGGACTTGACGTGCTGAAGCCGAGTCTTAGAATCGAATAGCCTTTATTCTTCTGCATTAATCTTACGTCAGGTTAGCTATTTATTATTTATTTTTTAATTTATTGAAAGCAAAAAACGGATTTCCCTGCGCTTGTCGCTACAACATCAAGACAAAATTATTTAAATTTATTTAAGCAAAAATAAATTACGCTGCCTCTAGTTACTACACCTTAGCTTCAAAGACCTTTTAAAATATATTTAAAAAATTTAGTTTCAAAAATTCTTATTAATTTGTTAGTTTAGACACATATTCTGAATACTCTGTCAATATTTGTCTAGAAGAGTTTTGAAAGTTTCTAGCGAAATGAACCCCAAACATACATGAAGTTGTCATAAAAAAAAACTTCTGCTGATTGGGAATAAATCAACTCAATCTTTAGCTCAGCTCATCGGTAAAATCAACAGATAAAATGTGGGGCATGAGAAGAGAGTTTTCAGAACTTGGAAAAGAAATAGTGAAGGATAGTATTACAACTTTTAGATATAAAAATCTATCTGAAAAGAAAGAATTAAAAAGAAAAAGAATTAGTGGAAAAATTAGTAAAAAAAACTGAATTATTAAAAAAAAAAGAATTATTAAAAAAAAAATTTTTTAAAGAATTTAAAAAAAAAAATTATAATAAAAAAGAATTATTGGAAAAAAGAAAAACAAATTTTAAAAAAAGAAATTTAAAAAAAAGTATTATTTGAAAAAAAATTTTATTTAAAAAATAATAAATAAAAAAAAAGAATTGTAAGAAAAAAAATTTAAAAAAGTTATTAGAAAAAAAGAACTCAATTCTTTTGTTTTTAATTTAATTTTTTAATTTAATTTTATTTTTTAAATAATTCTTTTTTTTTCAAATAATTCTTTTTTTTTAATTTGTTTTTTCTTTTTTTTTAATAATTCTTTTTTTTATAATTTTTTTTTTAAATATTTCTTTTTTTTTTAATAATTCTTTAAAAAACATTTTTTAAAAATAATTCTTTTTATATAGATATATATACATATATATTATTTTTATTATTATTATTTTATATATGTATGTATGTATATATATATATATATATATATATTTCACTTTCAGATTCACATTCTCAATTACTAAATCTTGTTTTTCAAATTTGATTTTTAATTTTTTTTTTTTTAATATTTATATTTATATTGATATATTTTAGCCAAATTGCGTTTACATTCAGAATGCATTTGGAATGCTTGCTTTATGATTATAAATTCTATTTGTTGTTGTACATGGAGGCTATGGCCGGATCTTCCGTCTCGTATAAGATCAGAACGTCGCGGAACTTGTCGAGCAGCTGCAGCAGCTGAGAGCGACGCAAGTTCTCAAAATACATGATCTCCTCCAGATGATGTTCGCTCTTGAAGTAGCCCATCTGGTAGAGCTTGACCAGGAGCGACAGGTCGTCCACGTTGAGGGAGGCGGGTATGCGACGTATGGCAGCGCGATCCGCATCGTTGAAGACTTGCAGCAGCTCTTTGAGCTTCTGCTCATCCTCCATGGAGTCGAGACTGTCGCAATTGTCTGTGCTCATGGAGGCAGTCATACTGAAGTTCGACTTGTGGCTGGACGATGGCTGCACCGCAATATTATCCGAGGCGACAGAGAAATGATCGTCCGTCAGAGTGCGCCGATGCGAGTTCAGGGGCATGGGCAGCGGTTGGCTGGACATGCTGAGCATGGAGCCACCATGCACGGGATCATCATCATCACGATGCAACGGCTCATCCTCGGTGTGATTGCTATCCTGCTCCTGCTCCTGCTCCTGCTCCTCCTCCGTGAGATTGCCGGTGGCCACATGCGCACACGAAGCGGAGTCACCAAATTCATCGTCCACGTCGCTGGGCATGAACTGCACGTAGGTGTGGAGCTGCATGAGCAGATGATGCTGCAGCATCCAGAGCACCATCTGGGCGAGTATGCCCTGACGCGCCGGCTGCTGCAACGGCGTCGTCAAGTGCCCAATGGACGTGGGCAGCGAGAAGTCCGAAATGACCTCGAACAGCGACATGCCCGCAAATCGCGTCGAGAACTTCTCCACCAGGTGGGAGCGCGTGTGCAGCGGAGCATCCGGCGCTATCACATACACATTCGTCTCACACAACGGATAGATAATGGTGGCCTTGGCCCAGTAGACCAGGTGGGAGACCAGCTTGTACACATGCTCGATGCTCAGATCCGCATTGGAGGCCATGCTCTGCAGGCTGATCAGCGGATTGTAGGCATCCACCAGCTGCCACAGCATGCGCGCTCCGGTCGGCGGCACACAGTCGAGCAGCTCCGCAAAGTCCACCAGCAGCAGCATCCCGTGATAGGGCTTCAGGGAGCGCAGACAGCGATCGATGGTCTCCGGATCCACCATGCTGCCCTTCTTGTGCAGCTGATGGGCCTTGGCCGGCAGGCAGAAGGTCAACGTTAGATTCTGATTCAGTGTGGTGCTCAGGAGTCCGGTGGTGCAGAGATCATTGCAAATGGATTTCAAGGCCTGCGCCAGGCTGCTGCGCTCCGCAATCAGCTCCAGCGTGCGCTCCAGCGGCTGCTGCTGTTGCTCGTCGTGGGTGCGCGCCATCAGCGCCGTCTGCTCACTCAGATAGCCGCTGTGCTGCTCCTCGAACTTCAGCGCCAAGCCCAGCCGCTTGCTCAGCTCATGGTAGCACTTGACTATTGAGTAGCTGGCCTGGGCGTGCAGGGCGAACACAATATTGATCAGCATTTGTTGCTTCTTGGCCGCACTGCTGCCTGTGGCTGTGCCGGTCGTCGGCGCTGCATTGGCCAGGACGGTCGAGGCTGAGCTAATTAATGTGGGATGGCTAACGAAGCGCACATCATTTAGCTTGAGCTCAAATTTCTGATTGCACAATTGCGGCTTGACGGCGAATAGTGCGGAGAGTACATCGTCGGCAAAGCCCTGCAGCTGGCCTGTGCCCTGGCCTTGGCTTTGACTCTGACTCTGTTGCGTGGGCGTCTGCAGTAAGTCGTCTGTGTGGGCGACCGCGAAGGGATTTCGTTTTTTGTTAACTGATTCCTCGCGTGGCTCCAATTCCAATTTGTGCGTCTGGCCGAGTGTGTGGTAGGGATAGCGATAGAGCAGGCGATCGCCTTTGCTATCGAAATAGACAAGTATTACAGCCAAAGGATTTACTTCCATTGCAGCATTATTTATTTATTAATTTATTTCTCTCAGGGCAAGAACAAAAAAAAAAGATTTATCAGCTGCTATAAATAACAAGTTGGCAGCGCCAATTGGTAGTGCTGCAAGCTGTTCATTTATTCTCTGTACAACACTGTAACTATACAGTTTTGGGTCTGTTAAGCACTTAAGCGTCTCATTTGAGTAAAATGTATGGCTAACATAACCATAAGTTAACATTCTTGCGTTTACACTAGAGCAAGAAGAAGAGTCGGAGTAACGCGGAGTGTGAAACGCGTTTAAAGGTGTTAAAACAACAAATAAATTGTTAAAAAGTTGTTTTGTGCACTGTTTTCAAGTGCTACTTACGCAATACATTAAAATGTAATGGTGAAACGTGTTAGTTATAGCTTAAAATGTAGTTTTAAAATTTATCTTATTAGCGTGTTGGTAAAGATGAAAAACACATAGGACATGAAAGGTAAAATACGTAGAAAGCGTTAGTGCAAGCGAGATGCCATTAAAGTGTTGTAGCAGCGGTCTATATACATACATACATACATTGTATATTTTTAAGCGTGCGCTTGTGTGCGACTACGAAACGAGGTACAAAATGTAAAGAGGAATTGTACAAATGTAGTTACAAATATTTCTGATCAAACTATAGTTTTTTTTTTTTTTTGTATTGTCAATTTAAAAGAAAATCTACATAGACTTTACTTTGAAGTGTATATGAATATCTGCTATTAAGCAGTCAACGTGTGTCGATTCGTTTTTTCTAGTTGGCGGTTATGTTTACCCTATGAAATCGTATTGTATATCAATATTATATTATAAAAAATTTTGTGTATAAGAGCGGCAATATCCGCGTATAGATTTTTATATATGTACGTAGGTACATATTTCAGTGGCGCCGTGTGTGTACATGCATGCATATATATGTATGTATCGACGAACAGACAGAAAGACAAAATTAATGTACGTACAGCACTATAAAGTACACTGCGGAATGGCAGGCGCAGTAGTAATAGGCTAAAGAAAGACAAGGTAGAAGAAGCAGCAATGCGAACAAAATAAAATAGCCGATAATAGGTAGGATTTGTACTAGTTGGCATGCTTATGCCTGTATGCTGGAACGGCAACACTATATATAGCTGTTAAAATACAAGTGCGCGCGCAGCACAACACTATATGGTTATCTCGCTCTGGCACACGCTCAGTACGTGTTTTCGTGCGCATTTTCGTTGTTTCTTATGCCATACGTATTAATAATAAAATTGATTAATCAAAGTGGAAACGTTTATTTAAGCAGGCAGCAAACGTTAAAACAACGCCGTGTTTCAAAACCTCAAAACCTGCAAGCCCAATTACAGTGTGTGCGTTTCAAATTTGTGAAAATGTAATATAAAAAAAGAACCCCAATACAATAAGCAAGTGAATGCAAAACAAAATTCAAGTGCCGAATAAAGCAAAACCGACACACTAAACCAAAATCAGAGCTTGCCATTTAAATCAGTGTTGTGTACAATGAAGTGAAACAATATAATCATACACGGTGAGTAAAATATTCCTCTAAACAAAACATCAGCATCGCGCGCGAAAATTCTCGTTACAATCATAATATCGGAATATCGGTTGATTAATTCAGTTGCCACTTGAAATTCTAAGTAATCTTATTCCTCTTGGCTGCGAGTAAAGTTGTGTATTATTTACTAGCGCTCATGTTGTCGAATTAAATGTTTACGGTGCTATTGTCATTTTATAGTTATTTTTTTCGCACAGTGGGTCGCCATATTTAATTTCGTATTTTTCCCCCAATGTAAGCATATACTGTGCTCTGTCCCACTAACGTAAACGGCATGTAGCTTGCGCATTCGTTTGTTTTGCTTGCGATTTTCTTTTGTGCAACGTGAAGTTAGTTGTGCATATTTGAGCTCCACAGAGTTGCCAGCTATGCATAGAATATGCATGTATATAAAATGTGAACAAACATTCAGTAACATTTGTTCATAAAATATATGAATTAGAATGTACGAAAATTGGCTATATTATGTGCACTTCGCAATATTAACAAGTTAATGCACTTGTGAAGGTACATTACAGCATAATTTACAACCACTTTGTGTTTCTTTTTCTCACTGCATTGTTTTGACATGCGCATCAACAACGATACAAAATGAAATAATTGGCAGCATTTTATTTACAAAAATGTTTGGTTTAAATAAGTTATGGTAGAGGTATTTGCCATTTTCCGCCATTTTGAAATTACGTTTCATACAAATTTTATATGCTAGAACAGTACGGCCGTTGCTTAGATTTTTTTTCTTTTCAATTTCCTTTGATTTGTTCATTTTTTCATTTTTGCTGTACACTCCAAGCGTATGTTATGTTTTCGTCAAATGATTTATTCTCACTTCTTGCTGTTACACGCGTATACGCCATTAAGTTGGTTGCTGTTGTACACTTTATTGGTATGTGTGTTCATATGGTTGTCTCTGTTTTGCGCATGGTCCATTCTACACGCCGCCAATGGTACTCTTTACGCATACGTGATTTTTGCCTCGCCTGCTCTGTACGATTTTTCGCTACTTTCTGTAGTGGTATGGGCAAAAATGAAAGCAAAAGTCGACGGACAAGTTTTTAATATGTATATTTGTATTCGTTTGGCGCATACGAAACTTAGATGCACAAACCCCCCCACCCAATCTGAACAATGCAAGGGAAAATCAGAAAAATGTTCGATATTTCAAGGGATGTCAGTATTTGCCGCAAATACACCCCCGCCAAAAATATATGCATGTGTATTAGCTGTATCAATACATGCATATGCACACACATGCATTGAGTCGTGTGTGTGTGTGTGTGTGTGTGTGTGTGTGTGTGTGTGTGTGTGTGTGTGTGTAGGTATTATAAGCGAAAGAGGATGTGCAAGAAGTTTCTAAATATGTAACCTATTAGATTACACATACATATTTGTATATGTACATATGAAAATGTATTTTATGAGTATTTATTTATAATATTCTTATAAATATTTCATATATTTTGATTGATATTAAGACCAAATAGCTATGCAATCAAACAGATGTGCAAATGTCAGGCTGTACGAAGCTTATCCAATAGAACTATTCAAACGAGCCCAGGCATGGGGCATGGGCATGGGCATACAAACGTATAAAGTAAGCGCGACAACAAATAAAAAATAAATAAATAAGACGCAATTAGTTGACACTCGCAACACTGGGAGGTGGCATCATGAACAACAAACTCATATGCAAAACACAAACAGATAGTGTGTACCATATATATATATGTATATGTATGTATATAGCATAGTGTAGGTGTGTGTGGGTCTGGGTGTGGGGCTGCCCATGATGTATTTGTCTACATACTGGCAATGCAATGCAATGCCAAAATTAGCTAGTCTTATTGTTGTAATCAAATCACGTAGTGATGCATTCGCAACGAATGCGAGTAGTCGATAAACTGTGTTAGTGATGTTGTTATCGATCGTTTGTTCCCATTAGATTCTCTCTCTTGAAATTGGGAAGCTTTGCTTTGCTTTGCTTGTGACCTGACGCCGTGAGTGACAATGCCCAACCTTTGCTTTCCTAGACAGTGAGTGTTGTCTTTCTCTTCTCAACGTCAGCAAAGCTTATAGAAAAGCACGGTGGTCATTCGCAGAGTACGTATGCATGCATGCATGTGTGTATGTGTGTGTGTGTCAATATGTTTTAATGTGCATTCAAACATGCTCTCTCGGAAGTTTGTTATATATATACATACAAACACACACACACGAACACCGATTTACGCGAATGTAAATTGTTTATGGCGCGCATTTTAGAAGATGGTTGGGGTAGGGTTAGAGCTTTTTTTTCTCGCATTAACACTTAAGTGACGTGTGTGCCTATTTATATGTACGTATGTATGTGTATGTGTATATATGTTTAGATATTTTAACTATATTGCATTTGCAACTTGTAAATGCTTGCTTACTTTGTAATATGTTGGCCTTTTGAATGCGTTGTTTTTATATATATGAATATATGTATATAGGTGTACATACATACATACATAGTAAATCAGCACGAGTCCAAAATATTTGTTGCTTCTGTTATCTTGTGGCTGTGCGAGCTTTGTTGTTGTTTGTCGCTGCTATTGGGAAACACAACATCAAACGGAAATAATTCATGTGCTTACACATGCATACATACAATATAAACACACACACATACATATGTACATACATATGTAGGTAGTTATTTCATTTCAGTCAATTTCAACACATGTTTGTACATACATACATATGTATGTATATGTAAAAAGAAAATTAATCTTTAATTTAGTGACTGAAAGAATACTTGACTACTTGGGATAAATATTACTTTAAGCATCTGCTATATACATATGTACATAGTGTGTAAAAGTAGGCATATTGCACCGTTACATAACTGACTAAAGAAGCTGTTATACATTGTTAATTTGTGTTATACGTTTGGCAAAACATTTACATATGTACATGTTACTGCTTAAATGAGTTGTTATACCTAGTTAATTTGTGTTATAATGTAAATAATCTGTTATACATTGTTAATTAGTGTTATACGTTATACGAAAAGCATTTACATACATGCATATTTATAACACATATCATGGGGTTACATAAACACATTGACTGTGCAATTAGCATTTCGCAATTCTGGTGAATTTTGCGGTTTATTCTCTCTTTTTTTTTATTATTTCTGTTTCAATTGATGGCAAAGTAAAGGCAAACAGAAAAAGAAAGAAAAACAACAAAATAAACACATGCAATTGAGCAGCGGTAGATGCAAATGTGCATGGCCCTCGCTGCCTTCGTCTCAATTAGAAATGAAATTTCAATAAGGCGGACACTCAGTAACTGCGAGAGCCAAGTGCATCTCAAGTGGAGACGAGACAACTAGCAATAGATACTAAAAACAGCAGAAACAACAACAACAACAACAACAACAATAACAACAATGCAGCGGCAAATAAGACGATGTCGTCGACTGCCGTGAATGCCGCGCCGGATGCCAAGGCAAAATTAGTGCATTCACTTTTTGCTTTGGCTTTGGCAACGGCCAAACGCAAAAGCAAAGCAAAAGCACACACACACATACACACACACATGCACATGCACATGTACCTACATTTACAGTACGGTATATGTATAAGTGTGTAAATTGTAAATGCGAATAGCTAGCTACAAAGAAACTGCAAAAAAGAAATACTATAAAATTAGAGAAACATGCGCATAGCAGAAATGCCAAACAATGAGGCGAAGTAGAGAGAGAGAGAGAGAAACAAACTAAATAAGATAATGCTGCTTGATGGATGTAAACAACAATCTAGGAACTGGAAGGGAAGGGGCGAAATATAAACATTAAACAATTTAAAGAAACATTCACTAATAACAACTTGAAATTGAAACTAAAATTATTATAATTATAATTAAAGTTCGCTAAGCATTTATTACTGAGTGTTTCTTCGTCTCCTTCTTCTTCTTAGGTATTAGAAGTGCCCATAAATATGATTGACTGACCTGACTTGGGAGTCCAAAATAACAGGTTTTATTAACTTGAGTACAAGTGCACACAGTGTTATGGGTCGTGATACAAAGGGGGGCAATGCATTGCTTGGTTTGGCTCCACTGTACTTGCGCACGCATACAAATGTAAACAATGCACAGGTTCATAACGTATTTCTTTGGTTTGATGTTCGCGGCGTTTCTGTGTTGGCTCTCTCTCCATTAGCGAGTTGACGGGTTGGTTTCTTCTACTCGCTGCAAAGCACACGAAAAAAAAAAAAATATACAAGAATTTGTGAGGCGCATGCGTTTGGTTTTTGTCATTACATAAGCTTCAAACTGGCATCTGGCAACGCTGTGCGATAAATCAGATGTAGATGAGAGCGCTAATCGATAAACAGTTAGTTTTTGAATAGTATTACAATTTTAGTGTCTTTTCTAGTATGATAAATTGGTTATTTATAATATATACTAGACTGTTGATTATTAACATTTATTTACACTTTTATCTTTACTCATATTTCAAGTATTTGTTCATTTCTTTCTTTGCAGCAAATGGAATATACAACGAAGAATCGTTTAATGAGTTAAATATCAAACAGTTTCGTTGTGCTGGACAACAACAACAAGAATAAGAAGAAGAACACAGAACAACGATACGCCCGATACAACAAGAACAACGAGTGTTAAAATAAATAAAACTTGCAAAACTAAAAAGCTAACAGGAGGCGCAGCAAAAAGAAAGCGTCGACTTGGTAGAAGTAGAAGTAGAGGAAACAGAAACAATAACAATACACGCACCGTTATGTTTGTAATGGCTAACAATGTAATGTGGCACAGTGTTGGAAATCGTTTATGCAATTTGAATGCGCGCCATCCACAATTAACAGCCGCCAGCAGCGGTCAGGCAAACGCCGCAAGAGCCGAAAAGAGCATTTCTGGTTATGCATTAGGCCCCCAAAGGTTTGGGGGCACCACCATCACCAATAGAAGCAGCAATAGGAACTGCAGTGCAACGCGACTAAAGTCACAAAATAAAAAACTACTAAAGCAACAACAGCAACAAAAACAGCAGCAGCAGCAGCATCATAGGCGGCCGCAGAGGCAAAAGCTACTAGTGAATAAGATGTCTAGTGAGGCAGTGTTGTGAAATGCCCAAAAGTTAATACGCAGCAGCAACATAACAAAAAGAAGAGCAACAAAAACTTAGCACCAGTTAAAAGCAGCCTCCCGCCCCGTCTAACACATAAAACCTTAGTTTTAAAGCGAATAAATATAGAAAAAAAAGAGTTAAAAATTCAAAAATAATATTTTGTGAACAATTAAATTTCGTAAAAATGCCCATGTCCACGCACGACACGGTCTTCGTGGAACCTGTTGTCGGCAGCAGCGGCAACAACAGCAACAGCAATAACAGCGCCAGCACACGCATTGGCATCAGTGGCTCGCAGCAGCAGCAGCAGCAGCAGCATCAGCATCCGCCACATATTGTGATCGATGGCAGCAGCTTGTCAACGCAGGCACAGCTGAAGCGGATCATGCAGCGGCGCATGTCCATTCAAGCGCAGCCCGCCCAGAAGTACGCGGTGCGTACGACAACAGCGCAACAGCAGCAACATTTGCCACAGCAACAGCAGCAGCAGCAACATGAATTGCTTAATCCGCAAATCTACAAAATTGTTACGACCGACGGCAGCACCAGCAATGTCATCATCGATACTTCCGCTGCAGCACCGCCGCATAACTCGAAGCTCTTGCTTAGTAATCTCACGGTGCTGTCCAAACAGGCGCCAGCCATGTCCTCCACCCAGTCACAACATCAGCATCAGCAGCAGCAGCTCAGCTATGTCAACGCCAAGAATTTGCCCTATGTGACGGCAACGCCCGCGCTCAAGCAGCAACAGCAGCAAAAGTTTGGCACAATTGGCGCTTACAAAGCGGTGAATGCCAGCGCCAATGCCAAACAGTTGCAGGGATATGCGCAGGCAACGCAGCAGGCGGGCGCCACGCCGGTCATGCAAAAGGTGACGCTGGGCTCGCGAGTTGTGACGCGACTGCAATCCTATGTGCCGCCGCAGCAGCAGCAGCCGCCACAGATCATTGTGCAGCCGGCGTCGGCGACGCAGCAGAAATATGTGAATTCTGTGGGCAATCGGCCGGCGATAACGACAACAGCTGCGGCATTGCTCAAGAAAACCAATCAGAAGATAACTGTCAAGAGTGTTGGCAACATGTTGCATCAGCAGCAGCAGCAACAACAGCAGCAGCAACAGCTAAAAGCTTTCATCTCCTCACAACAGGCAACACACAAAGCGGCCATCAAAACCAAATTCGTCAAGCAGTACAACAGCGCGGCCAGCGGCTTGTCCATTGCTGCGGTGCCACAGCAACAGCAGCAGAATATCTATGCCAAACAGCAGCAACAATTGACGCCCAATAAGCTAAGCAAACTGACTGCCAGTAGCAACACGAAGTATGTGTTGCAGCAGCAGCCGCTGCAGCAACTGGCCGCCAATTTGCCACAGGGCACGCAGCTGCAGCAGAAGACAACGACGGCTACGGCCAGTGGCGGCTACATGTTGCAGCAGTCAACGGCGGGCGCCATTAAGTTTGTCAACTCACATGGCACTGTCATCCAGCAACATCCGCCCCAGAGCCAGGTCAAGCGTATTCACTACAACAGCAGCAGCAGCGACAGCAGCACCGATCATCATCAGCAACAGCAGCAACAACATCACCAATCGTCCCTGATCACTGATGATGTGATGATTGTGAATGGCACGCAGATGACGGATGAGCTATCGGCACGCATTCTGCAGAGCATGGCCCAAAAGTCTTTTAGCCAGCAGCAGCAGCGCTTTCAACAGCAGACAACACCAACAACAGCAGCAGCAGCAGCAGCAACAAATACAAGCATGCCGCCGCCGCAGCCAACGTCAACGCCCACGCAAATTATATACGGCGGTAGCAGCAATAGCAGCAGCAGTAGCAACAACAACAGCAGCAGCAGCAACAACGCCGTGGCAACAACGCCAAGCAATCTGCTGCTGAGCCACTATCAAGCAGCAGCAGCAGCTGCCGGCATGTCACCCAGCTCATCAGCAGCAACATTAACGCCAGCCTCATCGCCATCGCCATCAACGTCATCAACAGCATCTGCATCATATTTGACGGTGACTTCCTCCAGCACGCCGTCGGTGAGCATCTCCTCGCATGGCTTTGCCAGCGGCAGTGCCGCAATGTCCTCCTACATGTCGGCGACGGCAGCGCGTCGTCAATCGGTCAGTGCGCCCAGCAGTCGCGCCACATCGCTCGAGCGCAAACAAATACAGCAGCAACAACAACACCTGCTGCACGAGGCTGTTGCAGCAGCAACTTTACGCAAACCACCGCCCACTGTGGTCGAGTATTATAAACACAGGTGAGTAATTAGCAATGCAAACATAATATTGAGCTCGTCTGGTGGGATAGACTCAAATATACCTTAGGAAATGAAAACTTGTTCGGGGCATTTATATTGGAATTTGATTAGGCATTTATATTATTATTGATATTATTTTTAAAAAGACATTTATTGTTATTATTATTTATTTATTTATTTAAAAAAGAAAGGGTATTTATTGATATTAGAAATTATTTATTTATTTATTAAAAAAATTAAAAAGAGAAACAAAAATATGAAAAAAGCAACGAAAACAGAAATATATAAAATATGCAGAAAATAAATAAAGATAAAGAGTAAAAAAAAAGAAAAAGAAAAAAGATAGAGGAAAAATATAAAAGGATTGCTTAGGAATTTCTAGAAAAATGTTGACTAAGAAAAAAAGTATGTTTAGAGGATTCTTCTATTTTTCTAATACAAAATTGCAATAGCTTTTTTTAGAAAGAAAATTCTTACTCACTCACTAATACCCATTAGCGGAAGTCTTCAATGTTTCGGTCAAGTGGCATCATTTTGTCCAGGAGAATTTGTTGTGAAGTATTTTGTGATCTAGTTAGTTTCTCATATTCCTGCCGTTTGACAGTTTGTTGAGCACCTAAATTGCCTGAAGGCAGAGCAAACATTGTTGCCAAGCATAGATTCGATACGGAAAAGTTGCCCTGATTCTGAGCACCATGCAGCTGTGTTACCAACCTACTGTGTACAGATTCATCTGTAGCTATCGATATCGAGCTCTATTTACTTCTGTGCCCATATCGAAACGGACAGGATTTGTTTATAGCTCGAGAGTTTCCTGAAAAATAAAAAAAAAAACAAATTTCAACGCGCACAACTAACGAAACAATTTGTATGAAAATTTCGTCTTTTCCTGCAGTCTGAGTCACAACAGCAGCAGCAGCTTGAGTAATCTAAGCAGTGGCCTGCGCAGCAACTCCAGCACGAGCCTACACACAACGGCGACAACGTTGGGCTCGTCAGCGACTCCACATTTGACAGCCGTGCACGTGGAAGCAGCGTCGTTGATGATGAAGCCTCAGCAACAGCAGCAGCAGCAACAGCAGCTGAATGCAAATGAGGAGGAGCTGTACATAGAGGAAGTGCGTCCAGTGCCTGTGCACACGCAGGACTTGCGTTTGCAGCAATTGCATGCAATTTTGCAGGATCACACGTACGCCTCACAGCAGCAGCAACAGCAGCAGCAGCAAGCGCAGCAGCAGCCACAACAACAGCAGCAGCAATCAGCAATCGCTGGAGGCACATCCGCGCAGCAACTGCAACAGCAGCCACAGCAATGGTCTCTTGGTGGCATTGGTGTCACCGTCACCGGCCCCGCAACTACTCCAGCTGGCTTCAACAGCTATTATGGACAACAGAGTGAGTTACGCATAAGGCAGAGCTTCAAGCAACGACTTACCAAATATTTCTTTTCAGTTGGACGCCATGTGCCGCATGATGATGACGCTCACTCGGCTATAAGCGGCAGCTCACGCTTGGCCGGCGCCGATATTGATCCAGGCGAGGAGACCGAAACTGCGCCCGAAGCAGAAGCCGAGGATGATTCAGTTACCCGCTGCATTTGTGAGCTAACCCACGACGATGGCTACATGATATGCTGCGACAAGTGCTCGTAAGTGTGCTCAAGCGCTCAAGTGCTCAAGTCTGTCGCGTTTAATAATCGAAAATGTTTCTTATTTTCCTCAACAGCGCCTGGCAGCATGTGGACTGCATGGGCATTGATCGTCTCAACATACCCGAGGAGTATCAGTGCGAGCTGTGCCAGCCGCGACCCGTGGACAAGGCCAGGGCACGTGCGCTGCAGCGTCAAAAGCGTCGCGAGCATATGTTACTCGTAGCTACACAAGCAGCAAGTGGTGCTCCGCCTTCGACAGCATCGGCGGCTGCATCTATGGGTGCCTCAGTCGCAGCATCAGCGGCCAATCCAATGGGCGTCGCAGCATCAGCAGCGGGTGCACTGCTGTATAATAGCCAAGAGCTGTCACAGCAACAACAACAGCAGCAGCAGCAGCAGCATCAGCAACAACAACAGCATCAGCAGCAGCAACAACAACGGCTTGGAGCTGGCCCAAATGGTGGCTTTGGCCCTGCTGTTGGTGGCATCACCAAGAAATCAAAGAAAACCAAAGATGGCGCCGCCGGCTCGCTGAAGAAGAGCAAGAAGAGCGCTGACAAGCTAAATGCCAGTGGCGGCTCAGCCGGCGGCACAGGGAACGCCAAGTCAACGAAGAAGAGCAGCAAGCGGAAAAGTAAATCCGGCGCCGATGGCAGCGTTGGCAGCAGCCCAGCTTTGACTGCCGCCGAGAAGCATGCAGCCAATCTGCGTCAGTGGATCGAGCACTATGAATACGCCGTCACAAATCACTATTCGCCGGAGCTGCGCGCCCGCCTGCATGCCATACAGAAGCAGCCGAGCTTGCTGCAGAGCATACAGAATACGGAGAACAAGGCGTTGCGTCTGATTGCTGCGGGCTGTGCCACGGAACTGGACAAGCGCGCCCAGCTGATACCGTATGCGGGTGCCAAGGTGCTGATCAGCAGTGTGGATCTGGCGCCACATGCGCCCATCCACGAGCTGCGTGGCAAGTACATGCTGACCACGCAGTTTCGCACACAGAATCCCACCGTGAACATGAACACGCCGCCGCCAAGCAACTATCTGAACAGCTTCAAGGTGCACAAGACGCCCGGACAGTTTGTGTTCTTCTATCAGCTGCCCGGCGTAGAGGCGCCCATGCAAACGCATCAACAGCTGGCGAACCATCAGCCGCCGCCGCCACCGTTGCCCGCCTACCTCAAAGGACCCGAAGTGTGCGTCGATACGCGCACCTATGGCAATGATGCGCGCTTCGTGCGTCGCTCCTGCCGACCCAATGCCGAGCTGCAGCACTACTTCGAGAAGGGCACACTGCATCTGTACATAGTGGCCTTGACGCACATTCGAGCCCAGACGGAGATAACGGTGCGGCATGAACCGCATGACCTGGCTGCCGTGGAGCAGAAGAAGTCCCACTCGGCGGTCATACAGCCAACGAGCACGCGCTGTGCCTGTGATCTGGGCAGCGATTGTTTATTCGCCCTGCCGCTAGCTGTGCAACAGCAGCTGCAGGCGCCGCCCGCCCAACCGCGCAGCAGTCATCGCAACAAGGCGGCCGCAGCGGCGGCGGCAGCGGCAACAGCTGCCAATAGCGCCGCAGCGATACAGCTGACCATGGGCCTGGGCAGCACAGTGGCGGCGGCAGCTGCAGCGGCAGCGGCAACAGCACGCAATCGCTCCACCTCGTCCAGTGGTGAGAGCAGCAGTCATATGGGTCTCAATAGCCCGCAGCTGAGCCAGTTGAATTTGGGCTTCAAGCCAAGTCCGGCTGCTTTGACGGCCACGATGGGCAACGGCGTGACGGCAGTTGCAACTGCTGCAGCTGCAATGCTCTGCAATAGCAACAGCAATAGCGGCAACAGCAACAACTCGTGCTCCGTTTCCATGTCCAGTGTGCTGCATGACTCGGGCATTTGTACATCATCGTCGTCGCCATCGGTGTCCATTCCATCGCCTACACCCACGCAATTGCAGTCGCCTACGTTGCAGCAGCAGCAGCAGCAACCGTCGCAGCAACAAACATCGCTGCTGCAACGAAGTCCAACACAGCAGCAGCAGCAGATACTCGCTGCGTTGCCGACGCCTATGTTGTTATCGCCACAGCTGCTGCAGAAGCCGACACAGCAGCAACCCTCGTTGTTGCAGCACCAGCAGCAGCAGCAACAACAACCACAGCAGCAGGAGCCGCTGGCGGTAATTGCAGCTGCAGCAGCGACACAGCGACCGATGGCTACTTTCTATTTGCAGCCGCAGCCCCAGTCCCAGCCGCAGCCTCAGCCGCAGCAGCAACAACAAATCAATGTGCAGCGACAACAGCAACAAGAACAACAACAGCAGCAGCAGCAGCAGTACGCACAGCAGCAGCAGCAGCAACAACAGTTGGCTGATGAAGCCCGCATGGCAGTTAGTGCACTACAAACTTTGCATGCCACGCCCACAGCGCACATGGTGACGCCTATAAAAATTACAACAACGCAGCCGCTTAAGCAGCAACAACAGTCCCAGCAGCAACAACAACAACAACTGCAGCAATTCCAACTGCAGCAACAACAACAATCGCCCCAGCCTCAGCCACAAGCACAGATTTATAACGCAGCTGTGTCGCCTACAAAAACGCCCTCAAAGTCGACCTCGCAACTGAACAACAACTGCAGCAACAATAATAACAACAACAATAATATTAATACAACAACTCCAACAACACGTAAAACGCCCGCAAAAGCGGCAGCAGCAGCAGCAGCAACAACAACACCAACAATTAGTAGCCCCGCACAAGAGGCCAAGGAGGAGGAGTCGACATCATCTGCAACAACAGCTAGCACGCCGGCAACATCAACGCCCGCTGCCAAAAAGGATAAACCGAAGTCTCGTGAGGAACGCAAATTGGAAGCCATTTTGCGAGCCATTGATAAAATGGAAAAACAGGAGGCGCGTGGCAAGAAGGCTGGCGGAGGAGCTGGCGCTGGCACAGAAAGTCGCCAAATGGGTGGCAAGCAGCGTGCGAGCAATTCGCCAGCTTCGCCGCGCAAACGCAATGCCAGCAGCAATTCCATGAGTGAATCGGCCGATGGCGGCGGTAATTCCGTGGGTTTGGGTACGCCTACCAGCGCCAGCAACAACAACAATAATAGCAAAGCTGGCGCAGCGAGACGCAACAAAAAGAAGCGCAAAGTGAGTCGCAGCTACAACAACAACAACAACAACAACAGCAAGCGTAGGAAAAGTCTAAGTGAATCAGATGCTGAATCGCATACCGAATCGGAGTTAGCTTCGCCAGCTTTACAGCATCAGAATCAGACTTCAATGCAACACAACAGCAACAACAACAACAACAACTTGCAACAGCAACAACAACAATCGGCAGATCAGGCTGCAGGTCTGCTGCTAGCGTTGGCGCACAACAACTGCGAACCCTTCAAGCCGCCAGCAGCAACATCTGCAGTGAGCAGTGCTTGTTTGCTGATTGAGGCAGCAATGGGTCCGTTGGAGCAGCAGCCAGAGCAGCAGCAATCACCAGCTGTGGGAGAGTTCAAATATCCGCCCAGTGGCGCCAAGACAAAGAAGTCGCTCATGTCCAGCTGGTTCCAGTCGGAGCAATGCGAGCAACAATCTGGCTTGGACAGTCTAGTGCAGGCCGCCATGAGCGAAATCAATGGCTCCAGGGAGCAGCTGCAGCAGCAACAGCAACAGCAACAGATGCAGCAAATATCTTCACAGCAACTCCAAATAGATGCTCCAGCGCTGCTTAAAGTGGAGCAGTTCATCCATCAAGTGGAGGCCACTGAGCGTTCGCAGATGCCGTCAGTGCAGAACAATTCGTCGGTTAAGAAGCGTTGGCTGCGCCAAGCCATCAGTGAAGAGACCACCGATGAGACTCAGCCCCAGGCATCGGCTACGCCCACTCCCCCCAGCATATCGCCACAGCAGCAGCAACAGCAGCAGACGCCACCTTTACTCTCGAATGGTTTTAGCACGCCGTTGAAGAAGCGGCGTCTGGTGGTCATCAGCAATGGTGGAGTCGAGGCGACGGCAGTCGAGGAACCGCACATCGATGTGATTGGCAGCGCTGGCGAGGAGGAGCACAAAGTGGAGCAATTGGAGCAATCACAGACGGCAGAAGTACTAAAAGTCGAGACTCAGCAGCACTTTGAGCAGGATGACGATGTGGATATCTTGCGATCGCCCAGTCCAGGCGCACAGCAAATCGTTGCCGAGGACAATCTGGTCAAGATAGAGCCGGAGGACACAAGTGCCGCAGCGGAGGATGTCAAGATTGATGTGGAGCGCGAGGAGAGTCAAGCGTGTGATAAGTTTGAAGAGTTGCTTAAAGTTAAGCGCGAGCAGGAGGAGCAGCAGCAGCAACAACAACAACAAGCCAAGTCGGAGGCATTACCAGAAGAGAAGCAGCGGGTGGCTAAGGTGGAACCCAAGGCAGAGATTAAACCAGAGCCAGCAACAGGAGCTAAACAGACGGCCAACAAAGTGGAGTCAATGCCGGAGCCCAAGCCGGGTGAATCGTTGTTGCGCACGGCAGCAACTGCAGCAGCAGCAACAACAACAACAACTGCAGCTGAAGATACGGTAAAGGCGACCATCAAGCCGCGCTCCGCAGCTGTAAAAGATGAAGAGGAGCCGCTTAAAAAGAAGCCCAAGTTGGAAACCAACTTAACATCAACAGCAGCAGCAGCTTCAACAACATCGGCAACAGTTGCTACGGTAGCAGCGCCAATACCTACGCCACCGGCAACAGCAGCAGCAGCAATTGCAACGCCTGCTGCCAGCAGCAAAAACCTAACCGAGTTGGATATACAGGAGCGTTTGTTATCCTTCCATGCTGAGAACATTTCCTATTTGCAGTCGCGCAATAAAAAGGCAACCAGCAGCTGTTCTGGCAAGAGCAACAATAGCAACAGCAGCAGCAATAGCAATAGCATTGCAGCCAGCAGCGTTGACTTGCCCGCCAAGAAGTCCAGCAGCAAGGAGAAGGATGAGAAGCGCGAGCGTGACAAGCAGATCAAGAAATCGAAAAAGGAAAAGAAGAAGTCAAAGGAAAAAGACAAACTAAAAGCAGCGGCTATTGCTGCAGCCTTGGTTGCAGCTGCGCCGCCTGAGACCAAAAAGAAGCAGCCCAAAGAGAGCAAGCAGCAACAATTGCAACAGCTGCCAGCTGTAGCAACAACACCCGCTGCAACAACACTACTCACGCCAGTGACAGCGGCAACAATAGCAGCAACAACGAATGGCAAGACCAAACACAACAGCAACATGCTCGAGCAACAGCAGCAGCAGTCGGCACTGCGACGTCGCACCATGTCAATGTGTGTTGCACCAGCCACGCCTACAACGCCCACAGTGCCAACCACGCCAATACTGGTAACAACAAAGAAGCGCCAAACCAACTTTGAGCAGGAGCTAACCAAACCCAACAGCCAAATACTCAGCAGCAGTTTACTGCTCAATACCAGCAAAGCACCGCAGCAACATCAACAAAGCGCAGCAGCAGCAGCAACAGTAGCTGCTGCGATAGTTACGCCAACAACAGCACAGCAGCAGCATCGCAAGGAGAACAACAACCATCATCATCATCATCATCACCATCAGCATCAGCCGCAGGAGGCAACCGGTTCGATGAGCTTGGCAGCGGCCATCGCCAGCGGCAAATTGACGCCGATCAGTCGGCGGCGAGAGTCGATGTGCGGCAGTCGGCAGCAGGCGCTGATTGCAGCAGCAATCAAGAAGGACAAGAAGGAGAAGAAGAAGAGTAAGAAAAAGGACCGTGAGAAGAAGCAAAAGGAAAAAGACAAGGAGAAAGGCAAGCAAAAGGATAAAGACAAGGATAAGGAGACTGCAAAGCTTAAGGGCAACAATCAACAGAAGCAGCAGCAGCCAACGACTACAACAGCAACAGCCGTAAATGCAATGCCTAAGGTGGCATTAGCTAAGAGCGCTCTAACAAAGCCAGCCACGCCCACTGTGCACCCAGTGCCCATATCAGCTGCGCCGATACCCGTGCTAATCACTCAACCAACATTGGCAACACCAACAGCAATGCCAATGGCAATGCCATTGCCTGGGTCCGTCTCTGTGCCAGCAAAGCAATTGCCCTTCTACAATACCATTTATGGCAAGTTGCAAGAGCCGCCTGTGTTGCCAGCCAGTGGTGCTTCATTGGTGTCTTCGCCGCTGGCTTCCAAAATGAGCAGTAGCATACCCAGTTTGGCTGAGTATTTGGAGGCAACCAAATCGAAGGCAGCGGCGGCGGCAGCAGCAGCAGCAGCAGCCGCCGCAGCTGCAGCTGCAGCTGCAGTCGTTGCTGTTCCAGCAACACCAACGGCACCAACAGCAGCTGCAGTAGCGGCAACAGCAACCATTGCCGCGCCTGCCAACAACGGAGTGGCTACAGCGCTGGAGAGCATGCCGCCGCCATCAACAACGCCGCTTAAACTCTACACACGCACTGCCAGCCATGATCCGCGTTTAAATCCAATGCTTACAGTGCCGGAGCCAGCGCCAATGCCGAAACGCAAGCTTTCAATTAGCGAGTATCGCATGCGCCATCGTCCCTCGGTCGATACAGCGCCCACAACTCCGACGACGCCCACAACGCCAACGGAGCGCTGCTTTGCCAAGCCGCAGACCATTAACAAATGTTCGCTGCAGTCGCCCGAACGCTACCAGGCGATACGTGATCGACGCAACTCCATCAGCGTCCATCAGAATCAGAACAACAGCAGCAGTAAAAATAATCACTACCAGCCACAGTTGCCACATCAGCAGCTGCAGCACCAGCAGCAGCAGCAGCAATCCTCGTCGGCGCTTAAAGGCAACGTGAAGAACTGCGTGATAAACTCAGCAGCGGCCACGCTTAGCACCGTCAACAGCATCCTGAGCACTGCCCACAAGCTGCACATGTTCGATGACAAGCCTAAGGGTAAGTGAATGTGAATCTCATCTAGAAATTCATTTGCTAATCGTTCTGTGCTGCAGGTGGCCACTTTAATGCGGCGCCCACGTTGCTGGAGCAGCAACAGGAGAAGATGAGCGAACGCTCGCGTTGTCTGCAGCGCACAATATCCTGTGATTCGCGTGTCATCGAGCGCCTGGGCGCCGGTGCAACAGCTGCTGGTAGCGCTAGCCTAGTGGACAAGGCAACTGGAGCGAGCGCCAGGCGAGATGCAACATAGGGGCTAAGGAAAGGTAAGTTGAGAATAGTAATAATAAATCCTATAAAGCTAATTGAATCACAATAAAACTAATTGCACGACAGGAATTATCTCAAAATGAAGAAAGCGGCGAACCCCTCGGATAAACCAAAAATGTAACCTCAACACGAAATAGCAATCAAAATCTGGATGGGCAAAACAATCGCTGGATTATCCACTGATATATATACATGTATATATATATTTATAAATATTGATATATTTATCTTTATTGATATATTTATAAATATATATATATGTTTATGCTAAGCGCTTTCCTTATTTAAACAAATGTACAGCAAATCCGGACATAGAAACGCCAAGGCAGTCACAGAGAAATTTAATACTTATTATTTGTGTTGTAAACGCTATAACTCGCTATAATTAATACTACTTAAATATATATCACATATATATATTTATCTATAGTTTGGAAGGGGAAAACGATGACAGAAATATAGTGAAAGGCCTTCTGCTTAGCTAACTAGCAGTTCAACTGGTCGCGTTTTTTCGTAACAATCGATCAACTTATCTAATTCTACTCCATTAATATATATCTTTATAAAGTAGTATATATATAAATATAATATATATATATATATAGCGCTATAGACGTGCTTAGATATATACAAAAGAATCACACAAACTAATTGAAAAATGTAGCAAGCTGTAAGCATTAGATTTCCTTTTGTTTTTTTAAATAATTAAATGCTTAATGTATTAATATTACTTTATTATTTAGCACTTTTAGTTGCTTAGAGCTTCAAGAATTTTTACATTAATTTAAACTAATTGAAATATGCAAGAAAAAACAAAAACAAACAAAAACTCCGTGTACACAAAATATAATTATTGTTTTCTCTATCTTTTTTTTGTCGTAGTCATAATTAAAGATTATATGAGAATAATAACAAACAAAAACAAATACTTTAATTACCACAGTTAATAAACAAACGAAAGAATTGATAACAACATAACCAGGCTTAAAACGCAAGCAATACTATAAACCAAAATAAATGGAACTAAACTGTAAATAGGAATTTGCAAGAATAAGAGCGAATCGCATATTGTTAAATAATTGTACATAAAAACCAGCGAAAGCAAAATTAACTCGTTTAACTGTTGGCATAAACACGAAACAACAAATGCTACTTTAGTATGTAAGCTAAACATTGAAAAAAAGAGTACAAAAGGCGAGTTAATTGAACGTAATTAAATTTAAGTAATGCCTAACAACAACAACAACAAATTTAAAATTTAAATATTGTATATAAAGAAAGGCTCTTAGCAGGGCCGTCGCGTATAAGATCAACATCAAACTTGATATCCTTGTAAGTGGAGCCGAATGTAATATCAAGAATTTAACAATTAATTTCAATATTTTCATAATTCAGTAAATAATCGTTTAATTTTCTCCAAATAATCGGCTTAATTTCTTTCCTTAAATGCCCAAAACAACAACAAAAACATAAATCATTTAGCCCTGTGAATATGTATATCTAATTAGTTATTAAGCATATTTGAAAACGCAAACTAATTTTTTTTTTAATTTAATGTTTTTACCGATTACAAATTTTGTATATACCCACAGAAGTTTTTACATCTAACATTTAAGAGGTTTAAATCGTTTAGGTTCAAAGAATTTTAACTAAAATTAATTAATCTAGTGAACAACCGAAATTCTTGAGTATATGCTGTTAAAGATGATGATGGTTCAGGCTTGGGTCTTATTCAAGAACTATAATATGACCTGTTCTATCTACAAATAAACATAGTTTCGATTAGAATTGATTTTAGATGTTCTTGTCATAAAGTTGAGCTATTCTATACTTAGATTATATCCCAAGTAGAGTTATATTATCTTCAAAACTTGTGCGCCTAACTTTCGACAAGTATCAAGATTTTTTCGATTCAACTGATACAAATTTCATTACAATTTATTCTTTAGTTCGAAAAGCAGCATATAAAAAAAATTATTTTTTAAAAGAATTTATTCTAATATATTTAAATGCTCTCGTTAACGTGTAAAATCGGTCGGAGTATTGGACTAGGAGTATAAAAATTAGATATTAAGTTTTTAAGAATATGTTGTTTTTATGGGTTTTTCTTTATGTACATAAACAAAAAAACAAAAAAAAAAAAAGATTGAAAAACACATAAGAAACCATTTTTTTTTTTTTGTAACTAAGAAAGTGTAAAATACAAAATGCAAATTTAAAAAGCCGATTTTATATTAAACAAAAAATATATTGTTAATTTATTTAAGATCTGTATAATACTACAAGAAAATACATTTAGACATAAAATACATTTACAAACGAAAATTTCGTAATGAAAATTGAAAAACAAACACAAGAAATACAAAAAAAAAAAACAAAAAAAATAACAGAAAAGAAAACAAAATTAGTTTTATAGCATTACAAACAGCAATTACGTATAAATTATTTGAAGGAAATTCAATATAATCATTTTTACTGTAAATTAAGTATTTTGCATAAATTTTAAGTGCGAATTTTGAATAATAAGAGTAGAGTTTTTAGCCTTAACATTTGGTTTAACTGATGTACATTAAATATGTTAATTATTTACTAAAAGAAAACAGAAACAGAAACAGAAAACAAACAAACACAGAAAAAATGGGGCGAATCTTAATAACACTTCCGTCTGTAAAATACATTAAAAAAAATTGGATTCGTAAGATTCTTTACCACAATAAAAAGAAAAACGAAAAACACAAATAAAACGAAATAAAATTAAAAACTCGAAATGTGTTTTCTTGCTGATGTTTCTATCATATTGAATACGAACAGAAGTTCAGTTAGCCAATCTCTTATTACTATAAGGCAATACGTGATATTAACTCAGCCGTGAACAACAACAGACGAGATTAAGTGAACAAAGTTCAGTGCATAGCCGGTCATTGTCATCTAAAACTTATCGCTCGGAGTCGATGTGTAGTTGAGGTCAGAGAGAATGGCATAGAGATAGAGTTGTGGAATCGTAGAGCTTTAGTTGGAGATAAGAAGCCAACGTCTTGGATTACGAAAAGAGTATTGACATATGCTTTATTGCTTGTTCCTTTTAAAGCCCTCGGGGCGTGACACCATATAAAATAGAAAATATCAAAATTAAATTGTACAATATACATTTATGTATGTGAGTTTACATTTCCACATAGGTGGGCATGGTCATGACACCGCAGTTGTTATTGCGTGCCGACATCAAAATGTAGCCATCGTTGCCCCAGTAGGTGGACCAGGAGTTCTTCACCAGCCAGTAATCCTCGCCGTTGATGGTGCCATAGCCGACGGCCAGCACGGCATGATCGAGGCCATCGACATCATTCTTGCATTGCGGCTCAAAGTAGACGCCATTCGAGTAGAAGCTAAAGGTCCTGGGCGACGCGTCAATGGCCACTGAGAGTGGACCGTGCTTGAGCAGGGCCAATTTGAAGGCGTTGGGATCGTTGGTGGTGACATTGACGAAGCCCCTGATGGGTGCGACAAGCGTCACGTTGTTCACATGACAGTAGCCATCCTGGCCCAAATAGGGACCGTATTCCTCCTCCGTGGGCACGCCACCCACTTGCATCATCCATTGGTAGACACGGAAGTCCTCGCCGCCATCGCAGCCATTGTTGCCATAGCCCCAGGAGCAGTCGATCAACGCCTGCTGCGAGAGACGCACCAAATTGCGACCGTTCTTGAGGAAGAACGCGCCCTCCAGATGACCCACGGTGCCAAAGGACCAGCACGAGCCGCACACCGATTGATCTGTGAATTGCAAAAATTATTGTTAGTTAAATTTATTTATTATTGGTGTTTCACTTACCCTTAACGGGGCTGACAGCTCCAAATAGACGCCAGTCGTATTGCGAGGGAATCTCATCTTTGAACTTGTTCACATCGTAGGGAAACGGTTTGCCCGAGTTGTAGCCACCGGACGACTTATAGCCACGACGTGCCTTCAGCTCCTCCTCCGTCTTATCGGCCAGGTGATTGACGGCCAGTTTGTATGTGAGCTTGCCACGATTCTTCGAATGAATGTAGCGCAAATTCTGACGGAAAATATTCTTGCGATGCTCATGCTCCTTCTCGCTGGTGTAGTCGATGTTATGCTTGCGCTTGAAGTGATGGAATGCCTTGTCCACGTGCTCATCGCTGCCGGAGATGAACTCATGCATGGGATTGAAGGTGGCAAAGTGACCCGGACCCGGAAAGCCGGTGCAAGTGAGGCTCTCATCAATCTCGAAGACTTCATTGGGTATGTCATCATGCTCATAGCTGTCATAGTCCAGATAATAATGATCATAATGGGAGCCCAGCAGGCTATTGTAGCCGCGCATCTCGTAGCGCACTGGAATGGGCATTCGACTGGCCGGATAATGCGGCGACTTCTTGTACCGCACCCACAGCGTATAGACGTTCTTCTTCTGGCCAACCGTCTCCTCCAAGCGGAACTTATCGCACGTATAGCCGAGGAAGGATTCGGTGCCAATCAGAGCAAAAGGCTTCGCATCGGGCAATATACTTTGGATTTGCACGGCCTGATCGGCGGTGCCATTTACCTGCAGGCAGCTCAGCTTGTTCAGTTGCTCCTTTGTGGAAATGGGCGCCAGTTTCAAAGCCGTGCCATACTGACCCTCGGCGGCCAGCTGATAGGTCTTCACCATGCCGCCATAATAATCAATGCGGGAGCGATTCGTGTTCTTGTCATACCAGGCGTAGAAAGGTTCCGCTATCTCAGCATAGGGTATATAAAGAGTGCCCTTCACTATGTAATTGGCATCCCAGCGAGGCGGCTTTGTGCCCTGAACTGCAAAATAGACAGAAAAAACGGCATTTTAGCAAATCATAGCGGCACTAGCAGCCATTGCTACACATACACACATGCACATTGCCTCACGCCATCTAAACTCACATACACACGTATTCATATACATACATACATATAACACACACACACACACATGCCAACAGAAAAAAGCCGCATATAAAATTTATATTTAATCTGCGTTTGATGGTTTTACATTTTAAATTTATTTCATATTACTCACCTGCCAGTGCCAAGCAGCCCAGCAGTGCTAAACTTAACCACGAACGCATTTTATTTGTATTTTCAATGTCTACGTTTATTATCTTGCTTTGCACTTTACTTCAAATTTAAATGCACTTGCGTTGAAAATCGAAAACCTATTGAGCTACTGCTATGGCGCATCAAACGACGAAAGCTAGCATGAGCACAGAGAGACCAAGTGACAGACAGACAGAGAGAGAGATATTGATGTTAAAACTAACAGCTGTTAAGTTAAAACTTTGATCGTAATAAAATAAATGTTAATTTAATGTGTGACCAGTCTGGCTGCATGAGCGAGATAGCTTGCACAGCTTAAGTTACCCGCTAAAAATCGAACGGATCATATTAACAGTGAAAAGTGTGACCAAAACTAACAAACTATTAAATACCAATGCTGAACGTTTATCTGTTAATAGTGGCGCGAGATTTCAAATCATGTAAGGATAATAGAGCACAGCTGTTGGTTGTGGGTTTTTTTTTTTTTTTTTGTATATGTTACTCTCAGTTATCTAGGCGCACTCTCACTGCTGGCTGGTCTCTTCGGTGCGAGGTGCGAGCTTTAAAAGGCTGGCTGCCCAGGACCCGAGCAGATGCCAAGCAACCACCAAGCGAGCAGCATTGCCACCATCCAAGACTTAAACGTCCGTGCAGTGACTGTGTACCACAACAACACGAGTGAAAAGTGCACAACTATATAAAAGCACACATACATACACTCACACACACACATATACATGTCTCTATAGTAGATATTTGCCGTAGCCCCAAAAAGAGTGCTACATAAATGATTTAGTGCGATTAGCCGACGTGCAAGACGTGGAAGTGTGCACTGTGAATAAAAGTACACACACACACACACACACACATACGTACATAGATATGTACACACTTGCAATGCATTGAGTATCCGTACAAGTGCGTGTAGCGAAAACAATTCCATTGCGCTTTAATGGCATTTTATTTTTGGAAATTGAAAATGTGAAAAAACCCCTCAATCAAAAGTTGTGAAAATTATGTGAAATTTACGAATAGCTAACGAACATAACAAATAATTAAATGCGAATTTTGTACATTTTCCTTGGTAAGCATTTCTATTGTTGTTGTTTATCTCAATTACTTGACTGTGTACACATCTCCTATATATACATAGAAATCTATATTTATATACATATATGTATGTATGTATATAGACTGCGTGTATCGGCATCTTTGACATTATTTGCCCTTACCTTAGTTGTTGTGTTTCGAATGAAAATCCAAATTGACCTAAAAATATTTGATAGTAAATTATGTAAAAGTAGTTAAGCTGTAATTAAGGGTGTTTCGCCTATGAATCTAGGAAGAGAAATATGAAATATGAAACATGGCATGAGAGTACCGTTAGTTAAATCCCACGCTCAAATCTGACAATTGAACATTCCAAGAAATATGATTTTCTTTCTTTTTTTTTTTTGGCAGCATTGCAATATTTCATTTCAAACAAAAGCCTACATTAAAAACTCCAGAGAAAAGGCTTTGACTATTTTACATATATGTACATTACATATGCATATAGATGTGTACTGTGTGCATCTGTATGTGTTCCAGTAGATGTTTCGCTGTGTGTAACCTACATTTTAAGCGACAACTACACACATATACATACATACATACATACATACACATGCATACACTCACACTTACAATCACTCTTCCAACACAAGTCAAATCCGTGACCGACGTCGTAGTCGTCGTTGTCGTAGGCGCTGCACTGAAGGAGGCGGGGTTCAAACTGTGACGGCGGCACATGTAAATTTGCTTTTATCAGTGCCTAAAAACGAACACACACTTGCTTGCACTCGCACTCCCACTCTCACACTCACACACACACACACACAACATACAAATGCATGCTTCACAAAATCTTATATACCGTTTGCCCAGCGTTGCTCTCGAGGGCCACGACGACGCGCACTCTCGCGAGAGTTGCCAAATACGAAGCGAATTCGTTGCGTCTCTCGGTAGCTCGCACGTTCGTTCACACACACACACATACACATACAACCAATTACACGCGTGTTATGGGCGCGCGTTGTCCACTAAAGGCAAAGTGGCCTACCCCTCTCTCTCTCTTCTTTTTTCTCTCTCTCTCTCTCTCTCATTGCCTTGGCCAACCTGCTTGTTGTTGTGCGTGCTGCATTCGCAATTTCCGTTTTTCCACGCGGTTAGAATTTGCACGTAAAAACGTTTTGGATTATGGACTTTTTTCTTTAATGGCTTGCAGAGGCGTACAAATAAATTGCATATGAGCCATTTATTTTGTTGCAATTCATTTCAACTTTAATTGCATTTACCATTTGCCCACACTCGCGCCTCATATATCATAATTAAATTATTATCATTTATATAATTTACGCAGATTTATGACGACGGCCGCACAGCAATAAAACGTCTGATAAAATATGAAGCTTAATGCCATAAAAATATAGTTTCTTGCATAAAGTAAACGACATGTGCAAGAAGTTATATAAATTCGCAAGATTCTTCATTTGCAATAATTATACAATATTTGCAATAATTATACAATTTTCTATTAAATTATAAATTGAACATAGAAAGAGCAGACGAACAATTGTACAGTGGTGCCTGAAGAACAGCTTGTAAATAATCTACAATATTTTAAATATTGTAGTCGCAATTGTTAAGATTTTACAAATATAAAAAGTTTCAAATATGTATATTAAAAACTTTCATACAAATGTGACTTTTTCGCTTGACCAAAGCCAGATAACTCTAAATTTTAGTGAGAAATATTGAATAATATTATAATATTTAAAAAATTATATTAAAATTTTGTATTATAAATTTAAGATATAAAAAAAAACACAATTTTTATTTTTTTCCTATAAGGGCCATAGGATATAGTAATCAATTATAAATATTCAAGAGGCAATAAAAAGGTTGAAATCAATTAATATGTTGAAAAGCAGAAAAACTTTCATACAAATATAAATTTTTCGCTTGACTTAAACCATATAATTTTCATTTTTAGTGAGAAATATTTTATAATATTATCAACAATTATTTTATTCTTTTTTTTATTTTATTGTGCTTTATTTGACTTAAAAAATTTTCAAAAATAAGAAATATAACTCAGAGACAATGAATTAAGTCAAGGCAGCCTCTACTTAAAGCTAGATGCAATTACCTAAATAAAAGATTGTATTAATATATATATTTTAGAAATAAAAAACTAAAAACCTTTTATGTTCTTTTCTATAAGGGCCATAGGATATTATGATCAATTACAAAGATTCCAGAGACAAGAAATAGGTTTCTAAGTTTGTAATCAAAAACAGAAAAGCTTTCATTCAAATATGACTTTTTCGCTTGAAGTAACTTATATAATGTTCATTTTTAGTAAGAAATATTGTATAATATTATACAAATTATACTCATTTATAAATTTAAGAAAAAACAATATTTTAATTTCTTTCCTATAAGGGTCATGGGATATAGTGATTAAAATCTATCCTATCTATATTTTAATACTTATATATTTTTTTTAATTCATCATAGTTTTGACTCTAAGTAGTACCAAATAAAATATAATATAGTGTTCTAGGTCTATTTAATACATATATATATGTATGTATATATAATATATATTTATATACAGTCGAGTCTCGATAATTTGTACCCCGCTAAATCGATAATCGCGATAAATCGAAACAAAATCTATCCCCTTGAAAAAAATTCGTTACAGTCGAGTCTCGATAATTTGAATTTCCGTCTAATTCGTAAAAAACCTGATCCCCTTGCCATTTCGAATTATCGAGACTCGACTGTAGTAGCTATACCTACTCACTTAATCAAAAGTCCATCTGAAGATTCATTTCCAATATGTCCAACCATTGTTCCAAGCACTTAATCATAAATCATTGCCATTTATTTAGTTTCGAGTGTTACTTCAATAGAAAATAAATATTAATTTGATATAAAGAGCATAAATCACATTAAAGCACACACAGCGCTTGGCTATCCTCGCCAGAGAAATATCTAATTTAATCAGAAATCCACTTCAGAATCTACACACACACACACACACACACACACGTGCACAGCCCACTTGTTATAGTCGGCTATTTTTATGGCATTCGTTCATTGTTTAGAGCACATTATCACATTTTGCTCTTAAGGCATCAGCTACAGATATTAACATTGACTGGGAGGCAGTTTTTTGTTTTGTTTTGCTTTTTTTGCAAGCGTTGCGGAAAAGGAGAACGGAAAGAGGACGAGCATCAACTAAAACGATGATTCAGATTGTTGCCACACTAAGCTGCCTCAGCGGGTGGCAGCGAGTGTTGCGGCAGTTGAAGTGTCTATGCAATTGCTGAATGCTTTGGGTGGTGTGTGTGGTGTGTGGTGTATGTGGGTGTCTTAACAATGGGTGGTAAGTGGGTTGGGTTTGGCGGCTTGACTAACACTATATGCTAGACAAACACTTGGATACGATGATGTGGGTTTTACACTCGCTTATAAGAAAAGAAGGGCATATTAGCTGTCCGACTGAGGACTTGACACTTAGAATATGTCTATATACAGCTGTGGTCATAAAAATAGTAGTGCGATTGAAATATTGGACAAAAATTTTGTGATAAACATAATATTTGAAAAAAATTGAATATATATTTAGATATATATATGCTAAACTTAATACTCGTTTCAAATTGTTTTTAAAGTATTATGTTTGTTACAACGTTTTGCTGCCTAACATTTCAGTCGCACTACTATTTTGATGACCACAACTGTATGTGATATCTTTGTCAGATCAAAGTATGACTATATGGTCTGTCTTTTGGGGCGTGGGAAATCAGAAAATACTTATCTTCCACAGCTTTGATCCAAAAGTCAGCTATATGAGCTGATATACAGACCTTAGTTAGAGCTTCATTAAAAATTAACTCAAAAGTTTCTTATCACAAGTAAATTACTTTGATTTATTTATACATTGAGCTCTCTTTTACCATGAACGAGTATTGTGCAGTCAGTTACGAACGACTATAGTCCTCCTACATTCCATGCTTGCCGCAGCACAGCGCAGTGAATTTCTAGTTGGCATTGTCAATGTCAGGATGTTGGGTTTGAAGTGAAAACAATGGAATCATTGTTGTTGCAGTTTATTGTTATTGTTGTTGCTGTTGCTGTTGCTATTTAACAATTGTTGCTAGTGGGTGGCACAGGCAGCGTTTTAATTACCATTGGCTGACGCTCTTGCTGACAGCTTGCCTGGCTGCCTGGCTGCTATTTATGGCTGCCAGCGCACTTATATGGCGTCTGCTTATGTGGGCGCAAAAAATCCAATTGAGATTCTGATAAGAAAATCAAGTCAACACAGATTTGACGTCACAATTATTACACTTTTACTATATATAAACTTGTGTATAAATACGAATATTCTTGTTATATTTTAAGTTGAGTACAAATATATTTACATTACAATTGAAATCGGCTTGTAAGGACCCAAAAGGTGTTTTGATTAGGTTTAATAGTGCAGCGTTGGGGAGGAAGGAATTCTGAAAATAAGTATTAGAAAGATGTTAAAGATGAGCACAAATATAAATTTAGTTAAATTATTAATTCTTTAATTATTATATAAAGATTTACATTTATTTTAGTTTTTAGTTTTTACTCTTTCTGTGGTCAATAAATTAAATTGAAAAATTAATATATATTTTTTGCTAGAACGGAAAGTAAAAAGAGAAAGGCAAAATCAGAAACTATATATAGCTATATATGTATATATAAATAATCACGGAGATTCAACTTGCACATGAAGTAAGGCATCAAATATCGGGAATCATCATAAAAGCTCAAAATCTAAACCTTAAGCGGTTTTTACATATGGAGAAACTAGTATTATAGGTGTGAAGCCGCATAATAGCGGATACAAAAATAAAGGATATACAAAATAAATAATAGAAGAAAGTATAAAAAATACAAAAAATTATATTTTTGAAAGTTTTAAAGAATATTTGAAAAATATTTAGTTTTACTGTACAAAGCCAAAAGTGTGTCTAAAATAAAATAAATATAATTCACAAGTTAATAAAATTGTATTAAAATATATAACATTTTTACTAGATATATAAAAGATTTGTTCATTCATAAAGAGATAAGTTGCTGCTGTACGAAGACATTATTTGCACACTGTATGAATTTTTGAATAATATCCATAATCAGATCTGTAAGCCATTCGTTTATAGTAATCAGTTATATAAGTCACAAATGACTGAATTGCATAACTAACTCAGTTCATTCAAGTCAAGCCATACTGTATTAAAATTGCTTAAATTCAGCCATCAGCATGGCTTTTCTATATTATAAATCTTTAATATCATATAAATCTTTATATTGTAAATAAATATTTATTAAATATCAGTCTTTATTTGTTTAATACAAATTTTACAAATTTTGTTTCCATAATAATTATAATATATGTAATAAATAAATAAATATAATAATATATGGTTAAATAAATGGTTATGCGAAAGATACGGGAGATGGTC
The DNA here is from genome assembly GCA_035045365.1 of Drosophila leonis. Taxonomy (NCBI): domain Eukaryota; kingdom Metazoa; phylum Arthropoda; class Insecta; order Diptera; family Drosophilidae; genus Drosophila; species Drosophila leonis. The sequence goes on along the minus strand of JAWNPC010000262.1, from coordinate 7,345,287 downwards.
TAGAGCAGTGGATAAATAGAAAGCACGGTGAAACGTCTTTTTATCTGACACAAATGCTCTCTGGTCATGGTTACTTTCGAAAGTACCTAAATAAGATGGGGAAAACTGCCGAATCCAGCTGCATTTACTGCGACAATGCAATGGACGACGCAGAACACACTTTCTTTAACTGCGAAAAGTGGTTAGAAGAAAGAACCGAATTGGCAGAAACTGTCGGCGAAGTTAAAGTAGAGACTATAGTACAGCAAATGTGCCACAGCATAGATGCCTGGAAAAGAGTCTGTGACTTCGCCGAAAAGGTTCTCCGGCGGAAAAAGTGGGACCTGGACGCAGGAACACAGATGGCAGTGCTCAGCTAGAGCATATACAAGGGCTCCACCTTGAAGGTTAATGCGGGATAGCTCCTGGTTCCAAGGTGGGAGGCAGCCCGAGAAGAGGAGGTTTTTTAGTCGGTAAGCAGTATTGCAGTCCGACACACCAGCCAGAGTGACGACCTGACTGACGGTGCATAAAGCATTTTTACCTACCTCAGCCACACAAAAAAAAATTAAACAAAAAAAAAAAAAATAAATATTATATAATAAATATATACTATGTATGTATATACATATTATTATATTTATTTATTTATTATATATATTATATTTATTATGGAAAAAAAATTGTTTTATATATTCCATTTGTTCTGCACCTTTTCATCATATTTGTTTCCTAATCACTCTGCTCACATTTATAATCTAATAATTCATGGTAAATTTCCTTTGTCTTACATTTTTATCGATTTCGACTTAAATATCTGCAAATGTATTTATTTGTGTTCGTTTTTGTTTATCGTTCCATTTCGCTTTTCGTTTTCTATATCTATTGCGTCACAGTTATTCATTCCTCTTTCATTAATGTCTTTTTCTGTCTAATTCTTAATCCTATTTTGCTATCTTTCGAGGCTTTCCTCTTCCGCTTCGTTTTCCTTATTAATTAAAGAGCTGTTGGCCTTAGTGTCTGAAATCTTTTAAGACCTCATCCACTCAGAGAGGGAAATACTTTGCTTGCGTGACATCTTGACATCTAGACCCAAATGACGCCTTAGTCGCTCTTGACCAATCAGGAAATCATGGCCCTGAGCGTGTTTTTCGCCACTGAAAACGCTGGCAAAAACAGAAGAAAAGAAAACTTTTCCTTAAGATGGAGATAACAATGATGTGGTTGTTGTTGTAGTTGTTCTTGTTGATAATTGGTGCATAACTCTTATCTCCGTATAGTATCTATTGTACTTACCTATAGTTTCTATGTAGATAATCTTATGCAAGAGTTTAAATAATGTTTCCAGTTGCAGCTGTTGAACAAATCTGTGTTTTTCTGATGTAAATGAAAATATTTAAATAAAATAAAAAGAAGTCCATATAAAGAATAACTCTGTTTGTGTTTGTATTATTTCAGTAAAAATGTATTTTTTAGCTTGAAACAAAAAAACTTTCAAAAAGGTTGCAACAAATTGGTCTGCGGGATAGCGCAATTAGCTATAATTAAATTTGTTTTTCAATATTTTCTGCAACAATATTTCGTTCAAATACTACTATGAATATACAATAATATAATTTAATTTATGATTTTATACATTTTTTACCAAAATAGGTGGTAGGGGCCCCCACTGTTGTTTTCAAGGCTTACATAAATTAGCTTTGGAATTTAATTGTAAAGATATTTCATATATGTTTCTACATATGTGCATAAAAAGGCTTTTTGACAACATCATCATAAACATTTTGCAAAATATGATCATAAATATAATCATAACAAGTATGATCGTTGCAGTCGGGCGTTACCGACTGCAGAATACTATATATGTATATAGTTTTTGTCGTTAGTTTTTTAGTCGTTAAATTTGCAGCTTCTAACTCTAAAACTGTAGAAAATTCCCGATTTGCCACGCCCCTATGGGCGTAAATATATCTGCCATATCTTTTTGATCTTCGGTTGTCAAACCGAGCATACGTTCCAAACTTCCAAACGTTCAACTCTCTAGCACTTCAACTAACAGGGTTTCTGAGATACCGGAAAACGCATTTTCTGATTTGTCACGCCCCTAGTGTGAGTATCGGGAAAATTTTGACACTTTATAATTCGAGGGTATACACGAGTATATGTTCCAAATTTCAAGTCTCTAGCTTCAATAGCGTTGAAATGGTTTGAGTTCATACGGACAGACGGTCAGGCGGACAGACGGACGCACAGCAAGACGGACATTGCACAAACCTAATATACTCATTTCACTTTCGTGAATGAGTTTCATTATTATTATGATCATTATGATGATTATATCATATCATTTTTATTATGAATACCATCGACATTATGATAATGATCATGTTGAACATGATTATTATTATAACTAATACTATATTTATTATTCTAATTTATACTACAATTATTAAAATGCTTAAATTTTTAAATTAAAATATTATATTTAAATGTAAAAATATCAACATTTCAATTTAAATATTATATTTAAATGTATAAATATTAACAACAATTCAATGTAAATATTATATTTAAGTGTATAAATATTAACAACAATACAATTTAAATGTTATATTTAAATGTATAAATATTAACAAAAATTACCACGAGCGCGAACTGCTAAGCGACTGATCAGCTGATGATCTGGAGAGCGACTGAAGAAGCTCAGCAGCAGGCTTGGCTTTATATAGGGAACAGGCAGAGTCACTCAAAGTGAAGTCACTCAATTCGAAGTCACTCAAAGTGAAGCCACGCAGTAGCTAATGAGAGTTCTTTGAGTTATTTCCTTGAAGAAACAGAGGAGTATTTTGATCAAAAGCATTGTGTGGGAAGAGCAAAGAGATGTGAGTTAAGATAGACAGACAGACAGTTATATATATCATATATATTCCTGATCAGTATTACAGAGTTATTTTACTCCTTCCTCTTTACTCATATTTCTTATTGAATCATTGAAAAGATAAAGAAAAATTACCAATAAATTTTGGTAAAAACTCTTTTATAAAGTTTATTTAATAAAATTCACAAGAAATTATATACATACAAAAATTACCATATATATATATATGTATATATCTCTTTAGATCAGTGGATAAATAGCCCAGCTGGCGATAGAGCACAGATTGTTGCTATTGCGAGCCATGCGGAAGTAGCCAGCCTCGCCCCATTTACCCCAGGAGTTCTTGAGCAGCCAGTAGTCGTGTCCTTTGTCCTTGCCGTAGCCCACGAGTAGAATGGAATGGTAGAAGGCAGCGCCGCTGCAGGCCTGACTATAAACTCCAGATGCGTAATGCTGCAGATGCTGAGCATCGATGGTCACTGCAATGGGTCCTTTTTCAGCAACGGCTGCCTGCAGAGCGAGCTCATCGGCATGCTTGACTTCGACGCTGCCCTTGATGACAGCTCCAACATGATCCTTACTGAAGCGACATTTGCCCTGCTTCGCTTCATAGGCATACGAGCTGCGAGTATTGATGCCGTTGTTATCCTTAACATACCTCAGAGCATCGTGCACGGTGCCGCATTTGCAGCCCTCGTTCTTGTAGGGCGGATGACTGGAGCAGTCGACCAGATTCTGTTCAGATAACTCAATCATTTTCCTGAACTTTAGAAAATGATGAGACTCTATGGCGCCGACAGCCGCAAAGGCCCAACAGCAACCGCAGTCGCCCTGACTCCTTACGTCACTGACAGCTCGCTCGCTGCGCCAGTCCACACTCTCCGGCAGCTCAAGATTGGCGGATGGCACATAAACATAATCTGCATGGACAGCTGTCGTATCAAGGCTGCACATCAGCGATACGAACTCCGTCGACAGCAAATCCGTGAATTGATTAACGCCCATCGCGTACGTCTCCATTCCCGCTCTGTAGCGTGCATTGTGCGTATCAATCAGCTTTTTGTTGTCCCTGAAGATTTGCCTGCGGAGCTGCTCCTCACTCTCCCCAGCATAGCTTTTATCGTACATTTGCTTAAAGGAATCCCACTCCGCTTCAATTGCAGCAGCATCATCATCATCTGCAATGCATTGCACGATTGCAACTAGAACAAATGCCACTAAAACTGCCTTCATGCTTGAGACTAGTTTCGAAACTAATCCAAACGAACTGAATTTTGCACTTTTATAGCTCCTGCAGACCTGCAATTAACTCCGATTTGCAATTCCTTATCTTCCCGCATGCACATAAAAGCAATCAAGTTTTACGTTTCGAAAATTGTTGCGATATATTTTTTGTAAATATAAATAACTCATAAATATATATATATATATACATACGGACGGACGGACAGACGGACAGACGGACATGGCTATATCGAGTCAGCTCGTCGTCCTGATCAAGAATATATATACTTTATGGGGTCTGCCACGCCTCCTTCTGCCTGTTACATACGTTTGACATTTTAACAAAACCATTATACCCTGATTTCCCATTTTCAGTGGGTTCAGGGTATAAATATATATAAATATAAAAAGCTAGAAAAAGTAAGTTCTTTTAAATTGAAATATGAAAATAATAATTAAAAGTAGTCTGAGATCGACGAGTTCATACATACGGACAGACGGACGGACAAACAGACGGACAGTTCTAAATCGACTCAGCTCGTCGCTCTGATCAAGAATATATGTATGTATACCTTGCGGGGCCTGCCACACCTCCTTCTGCCCGTTAAATAAATTTAAACCCATATACCCTGACTTCTCATTTTCAATGGGTTCAGGGTATAATTTAAATAGAGTAGTCTGGCGAGCCAACCAAATAAAAGCAATAACAAAAGAAATTGTAATAAATGCAAAGCAGTTTAATATATTACATTTTTTATTGATCTATTTCGAAGCCACATGCATGCCCTTATGTTTGGCATTGCATATCATGTTAGTTGGCTTAAATATTGGATGCCTTGACTCAATATATGAGTGAGCACAGCAATCTGAATGCTGCACTCAAATGAGTGAGCTACACCGATCTCTGCTGAACTGATTGCAGCTCCGAAGAGCGATTTAAGTCTATTGCCATGGTTTTCCATGGTGTGTAATTTGAGCATAGGACACAACTCCTTTTTTTGCGTATGTCTATGTACTCGACCGCTTTGACGCTGGGATGTTCGTAAATTCCATGTTCATGCTTGAACAATGTGTGTGGTGTTGTAGTAATACGATTGAGTAATACCAGGTTATGCATAGCGGTCTGTTGACTTGGCAGTGTGACGTCATATCTTCAGAAATTGTATGAAAATGCAGCAACTTTGACACTGTTATCTATCTGAAAACCAGTAGACAATATAAAATCGTAAAGTGTGACTAACTATCAGTTATATATAGATTCTTAAAGCGAACCATTTTATGGTTTGACTAATTTTTGTTGTTCTAAGTTGAATTTTATGCAGTTATTGCTCACCTAATCCTTTGACAGCTCTCACTTTCATATTGAATAACTTTAATTGTTTTTTTTTTTCAAGGCTTTAATTTGCAAAACTAAATAGTATTAACAATTATTATTCGTTTCCCATCAATCCACATCACTATATCTATCAATTTCTATCATTATATTGAGCATCTGATGGTCAAAGATGATGGCAGCATTGTTAGCTTCTGCTAAGATTTCTGGGGCTGGTTCAGGTTCAGGCATACAACAAACAATCATACGCAGTTTTCAAATTTTTAATTGCTGCACTACGTTTCATTTCATTCTTTCGAATGTTTCTAACATTGCTGCAGGTGTTTGCAGAAGTTTTATTGATGCACCTTCAACGTATACTTAAATATTTAGATAGATTGGCATACATATGCATTACTTATGGCGAAAGCTTAGTCAACTCCGTCTATGGACCATTATTCCTGACATATTATCTATTTTGGGCGTATCATAGCCGCTGCCAAAAGACCTCACAGTTCATGCCATTATCTTATTTTTTTAGTATTTTAATTAAATAAATTGAAGGATTGAGAATTTTTATGGTTTATTGGTTATTGGAATTAGCTTTTAAATACTTTATTTTGTTTGCTTTGGAGCATTTGTCCGATCTCAGCTTAAGTGCCCGCCAAACTTCACCTGGGATAACAGAGCACAATGTGATAATGTAACGGCACAACAGAGCTGTTAGTTAACATTAAAAGTAATGGAACTGCTCTTTGTGTAACCTACTCTGTATTTTAACAGTGGCACAACTGTGAACATGTGACGTCACAACAGAGCTGTTAGTTAACATTAAAAGTAATGGAATCTACTGTGCCTGTTAACAGTGGTGTTATAGCGTCTGCAATGTTGGCCTTGAGTATTGGGCAATTAAGTATTTATATCAGAGAAAAGACGTAAGACAATTCCTGCTTAGATGGCAAATCTTGTTGAATATTTCAACAGCTAGAAATCATCAATAACTTGAACAAATGTTGAAATATTGCTATTGAATAATAATAACACGCTTGCCTGGTCACCATACACATTGGCCTAGTGCCAAGCATCATCATATAACATATATAAATATATCTATATAATGGCATAATTCATACACAATGACTCTTATTCGAATTGTCGCTTATCGAAAGTCTATGCAGCCTAACAAAGTTGTACAATTTGAAGCAATCAAAATTCGTGGATAAATTTGAAATATATTTCTAATGTTGACCTTTTCCATTGTATAATTTTAGCTGGATAAATGGGCCAGCAAGTGGATGGAAACAGCAAAACGGAACAATTTCGTGTAATAAATCTGTAGATTGCATGAAATTAATAGCGAAACACACACACACACACACACACACACACACACACGTATAAATAGTGCATGCAACGCATCTTTTTGGGTCATATGCACGCTGTGGTGCGGTGGTGGGTGGCGGCTGGTGGATAACGCCCCATAATAATGATGATGATGATGATGATGATGACGATGTTGTTGTTGTTGCTGATGGCAATGCTGATGATGATGACAACCACAACACGAACATATTTGGTATGAGAGCAAATTATATAAAATTATCATGCAGCGCAGGCAGCGGCCAACTTGGCCACTCAAATTCAACAAAAACGAGGCTAAACTTCAACTGCAAACGTGGCGCTGCGTGCGGACTGCATGACGTATACGTGATATACGTATAACGTATACGTAATCGGCGCTAGTCACTAGGCGCTGTGGCCAATTGCCAAAAGCAGCCCAGGCAACAAAAAAGCAAAAAAAAAAAAAACAAAAAAAGCGAAAAAAACGAACAACAAAATCTAGCAAACAAACAACGTAAGCAACAACTCAACTCAACTCGGCAGAGCAACAACGGTGACAAGAACAAAGCACAAATCGCACACACATCGAGTGCAATCGAGAAATAGTCGTTGCAAATGACGAAAGTTTCGAAAGTGTTGAAAATGTGTTGAGGCAGCTGCCGCCGCAAGATGACAAAATGGCGAAGTTAACATTGCACCGTCTACTGCAGCGTTTGCAGCTGACGGCGCTGCAGTTGGCCAACGACACGCCCACTTCAACGCGACAACCGCAACTCAATAACAACAACAGCAACAACAACAAAAACAACAACAACAACACAAACAATAACAATAACAACAACAACAACAATAGAAACCGCATGGCTCTTTTAAGCTGGCTGCATTTGTGCCATGGCAATGGACACTACTACTTAACGCTGGCCGTGCTCATCTATGGCTATCTAATGCTGCACGCCTCAGCATCCTCCACAACAACAACAACTGCAAACATGTCGGTCGAATCGAATCTAACAACAACAACAACAAGAACAACAACAACTACAGCAATAAGTTTAGCTCTAAGCGAACAGAAACCAAAACGAGATGTTGCCCATGTGCCTGACGATGAATACGATGCCAGCTATCCGGATGACATAGATGATATTGATGCCCTGATTAATAATAAGTCAGGTGAGTCAACAAACATTTAATATTAAGTAGCTAATGAATTGTAGATAGATTAAAATCAAATGAGAAGAAGAGAAAACACAAGTCAATTGCAAGTTGCAACTATGCAAGATATATGAATATGGATAGATTGAGTTAGATTAGTCAGCTGACTCAAACTATAGCAATGGCTAGCATATGGAATGTAGTTAAATGAAAATATTTTAAGCCGATAAGTGAGTAATTTATGGGTAAACTTTAGTCCAGTCTAATATAACTATACAAATAGTTACAGAGTTAGCAAAGTAGTACAGCAAATTAATGAGAAGTTATATAAATTGAAGCAGCAGAAGCAATAGAAAGATGACTATTCAGGTTATTTAAGCGTTAAACTTAATGAAGTCAGTAAACTTTATAGGATCTAAAATTTGAGCAATAGAGCATATTAAGTATAAGCTTGAATTGCTAAAATGGCGGAATATGGATTAGTTTGAGAGCGAGAGAAAAGCGTATGTAAAGGAGCTGTTGTATGAGTTGAAAGAGTGAGCAACAGCGATGTATGATGCACTCCGATTAGTGAGTTACAGCAATCTATACTGAACGCTGTCTTTCTCTGAGTACTGTTGGGGGAGATACTCAGAGCGGCTTGCATGACCAAATGGATGAGTGAGAGCAGCGATCTATGCTGAACTGTTCGTCGCCTTTTATTTAAAAGTCTTATTTTCTAATAAGAGACAAAAACATCATTCTTCTTAAAAATAAATTATCTCTGGGAGGTATCATCTTCTTCTTCTTTTTTTCAAAACAATTTTGTTTTGTTGTTATAGGAGCAACATCATACAACATACAACATGAAGGACATAGACAAAGCAAATTTGGTTTTCGTGCGACTAAAATTTCAGTCACAATATTTTGTGACTGACAATATTTCAGTCGTTTTTTCAATTTAATGAACACTGCTGTAGATATAAACAAGTAGCTCTAGTCGAGACTAGAAGACATTTAAAATTTTAGATTTCTAGCTTTTGTGGTTAACGAGATCGTTCATACGAACGAACAGACGGACAGACGGACGGACGGACGGACAGACAGACATATCGACATATCGACTCAGCTTGTCGCGCTGATCAAGAATATATATATGCTTTATGGGCTCTGCCACGCCTCCTTCTGCATGTTACATACATTTTCACGAAACATTATACCCTGATTTCCTATTTTCAATGGGTTCAAGGTATAAAAACCTCATAGGGAAATTTCTGTTTCAAATTCTTAAGCCTTCAGGAAAGTATAAGCTGACTCTTATCTAACTAAATTATGTTGCCTCGTTCTATTAGTTTTAAATATATATAGGTATATAGAATATGTAATTCTTTGATCTGTTCATATCATAGAATATTTACATGTGTTACAAATGATGTCTGATAGATAAAAGTGAATATATTCTTATTGATATAAAAGCATAGGGTTTTGAAACGAGACTTAACTTGCTGACTTTTTGATATAGTGAATCAATATATAGTATAACATGTATATACAATACTATATTATATAGTATAGTAAAGTATATATTGTAGTAGTATACAGAGCTGTTAAAAATTCCATTTGAATGGAAATGCAAAATGGGTTTTTAATGGGTTTTAAATGCTTCCATTTCCATTCAAATGGAATTTTTAACAGCTCTGGTAGTATAGTATAGTAAAGTATTTATGGTATAGTATATAGTGAATCAATACATTTGCTTTAGAATTCTTCTTTAAAAGACAATCGCGTCAGCTGACAGACTAGTTACATGACAATTACTGCAGTATCTAAGGAAAAAATTGAGCTTATGTTTGTAGAGTTATGTATGAGTATAGCAATATACATGATTTAATTATAAATAAATGGAAATTTTGTTTATTAAAAGAAAATAGATGATTAAATCCTTTTATTGATAATATTATTAAAGTTGATGGTAGCTTTGAACAAAACATTAAATAAATCAGCTAATAGCATTTCGAGTGAGTGGTCTAAGCATGCATAAGCTGACCTCTAAAATGGACCAGCTTGAGTGCACAGGTTGGACCAAAAATAAATTGAATAAGCCGCTGAATCATTGCGGCTTTTTTCAGCAAACGAATAACCGACCTGGCCAAGAGCTGGCAATGTGGCACAGATAGAGTCATGGCAACAAGCTCACCATCTCACGGTCTCATTGCGTTGTTACCAAAAGAGCTCAACAAAAGGCTAGGATAGGCAAGGCTAGGCTAGGCTAGGCTAGTCTGCAGCTGTTGTGCAATTTATGAGAATTATGATCTGTGGGGAATTAACTCGCCGACACAACACGGCTATAGCTGTGTGTGTGTGTGTGTGCTGGCCACACACACCTGGCCAACATTTTGGCAATGCAAACTGTTTGAAAGGTCAAGGGAAAGCCAACAGTACGTAATAAATATATTGTTAACCCCTCTACACTGGCTGCAGATGCAGATGCAAATGCAAATAAAGCGGCATCAGCGCTATAATTGAATTTAATATTATCTTGCTAATAAACATGTTTATACCAAATTTAATCTCTCAATTACAAGTTGAATTTATTATTGTGTGCTAGAATCTGTGTTGCAGAGTGTTAGGTGTACAGATAGGCATATGAGAGCTTAGGGTATTTCAGTTACTGAGTATCTCCTTGTGGTCAAGTAGTCATTAAGGAATAGAATAATGAGTTATAATAAAATGATATTGTTAATAAGAATTCTAATGATAATAACATATATATAATGATACTAATACAAATGTTAATGATGATCAGAGTTCCAATGACAACGAGAATGGTAAAAAATAATAAGTTATTGATATAGATAATGATAATGAAAATGAAAATGAAAATGACAATGACAATGACAATGACAATGACAATGACAATGACAATGACAATGACAATGACAATGATATTAATAACGAAAACTAAAATATAAATAAGAATACTAATAATAATGATATTAATTATGAAGATTATGACAATGACAATGACAATGACAATGACAATGACAATGACAATGACAATAACAATGACATGGGCAATAATAATGACAATGGCAATGATATTAATAACGAAAATTAAAATACAAATGAGAATACTAATAATAATGATACTAATTATGAAGATAATGACAATAATAATGACAATGACAATGTCAATGACAATGACAATGATATTAATAACGAAAACTAAAATACAAATGAGAATACTAATAACAATGAGACTATTTATGACGATATTGACAATAACAATGACAATGACAATGATAATAATAATGAGAACAATTGATTTGCAGCCAAAGGTAAATACATTGGAGCGCCATGCAACGAGCTAAAGTGTGATGCGAAGCTGCTGCATGTTGCCTGCGATAAGGAGACGCAGCTGTGCAGCTGCGAGCGCAACTATCCCGTGCAGTTGGGACTGATAAAGGGTTGCGCCAAACGTGAGAGATTGCTTTTAATGACATCTATGTAAGTTTGGAATTATATTTTATGCCTTGTATTTGTTATCTAGCTAAGAAACTGGGCGATCAGTGTTTCTACGATGAGACCTGCATCTACAACGATGAGAACTCCCTCTGTGTTCAGGTGCGACACAATGCGATGTGTCAGTGCGCCAGTGGCTATCACTCGGTCAGCTATACGAAGCCAACAAGGCGGGTCTTTTGCACACCAGGTGAGCTGACACTCACTCACTCTTAACGGAGCCGACAAATCATGTATCTCTTCTTGGCCAGATCTGAGCGAGCTGAGTTCGGATTTGCCCACGCTGCTGGGCGTGTCCACGGGCATTGCGGTGCTGGCGGGTCTCATTTGCATGGTATTGCATCTGTTCAGCAAGACCAAGTATCCGAGGCATCGCAATTTCGGTGATGCCAATATACCGCCGCCCATACTCTACTCCAGCGATACAGGTGAGTGGGCGAAGGCTGCTCATTGTGCATTGTGGTTGGAGTTGTATAATTGATCCTGTGCTTTGTGCTCCTTTAGGCATACCGCTGACCGTGCACTCGGCACGTCCATCGTCGCGATCCAGCATCCGTTCGACGGGCTCGATAGGGTCATTTGGTAATCGTCGCGCCTCGTCTGGCGGATTGACTGGCGCCGTTGGCGGCGGCGTCGGCAACAGCAGCGGTGGTGGTGGTGGCGGCGGCGGCGGCGGCGGCGGACCCGGTGGCAGCGGTTCGAAGGGCATACTTGTGTCGACGTCTCGTACAGGTGCGGCTAGATCGGCCGCCATATTGCTCATATCGTGTCACATTACGGCCGTGTCCAAACAAAATTCACGCGCCTCGTCGCGTCACACGTCTGGCGCCGGCTGCAGCCAGCATTCGCGCGACAATCTTGACGAAAACAACGGCTGCAACGGCTCCGGCTCGGGCGGGGCTGGTGGTGGTGGCAGCGATGGCGGCTGTCGCAGTTGCGAGAGCACGCTCTCAATGAACCGCCAGCTGCAGAAGCAATTGAATCATCAACGGCACCTGCTCAGCTTTGAGCTGTCGCCGGCGAAGACAAAGAATCAGGATAGATTTAGGACCCTCTTGGGCATGAATGGCATTCATAATTATGATGATGACGATGATAATAATGATGATGATGGGTTCAATAGCATAGATGCACTAGGTGCCAGTGGTGCTGGCGGTGCCGGTGGCGGTGGCGGTGGCAGTGGCAGTAACAGTGGCGTTGGCGTTAGCGGTTTCGACTATGGCAGCGGCTTTGGCGGCGGTGCCGAGCTGCATCATTTGCAAATTGGCGCCCTGCCCACGCCGGCGAGTGAAACGCCCAGATTTGCGGTAAATCAACTCATCAGTCAGCAGTCATTCAGCGTCAATCATCAACATCGACATTCACATCAACATCGACATCAATCACGAACAATCACAATTGGCCAATTTGTAGCCTCCATCAATAACTCGATCCCGCATAGCAACTATGTGTTTTCTTTATAAGTTCTCTTGTTCTTCTATTGGTGTTTTGAATTCCTGCTCTCTCTCTCTCTCTCCCTCACTCTATACATTGTGTACGAAAATCTCTTTCATATCTCAACACTTACACTCAGTTAAGGTCATTGTTATGAGATCATTCAGCAAGCAGCTGACTTATATTGTGGCTGCCTCAGCTTGAGTTGTCAAACAGCTAACAAATCATGGATTTCGCAACTTGAATATCATCTAGATAAAAGCTATTGGAAATAATGTCACAATTTGAATATCATCTAGATAAAAGCTATTTGAAATAATTCGATATTTCATACACCTAAAATAAAGTTCTTTTAATGAAATGTTTTTAATTACAGAATTCAAATTTTTTATATTTACTTTGAAACGCAATCTCAATTAAATCATTTTCTAAAATTATTTGAATTAAGAAAAAGAAACTTTTTAAAACATTTATAATTTTAATTTGGGTAGAGTTCAAAATTCAAGCTAAAGCATAGACAAAACATGAAAATTAAAAGCTTGAAATTTATTTATATATATTATTTATTTTTATATTTAAATTATTTTTTAAGAACATGAAACATGAAAATAAAAGATTGAAATTTATTTATTTTTATTATTTATTTTTATATTTTTTTCAAACATATTTATATTTCATTGCTTAAATTATATTTTAAAAATATATGTTGTTTAAAAAAAATACATAAATATTAAGTATATACAATATAAAATTAAAATATACAAAACATGAAAATTAAAAGTTTGAACTTCATTTTTTTTTTATTTATTATTTTCTAATATATTTATATAAATAAAATAAATAAATTAACTTAAATTAAATTTACATAAAAGTAAAAGATATATATAAAAAATGTATTTAAAGCTGAGTTGCTTTCACAACTATTGACAAAGAAGACTTCAGAACTAAGTATACTTAATATTCACGAATACTTAATATTTGTGCAGAATTATGGAGTTCAATCTTGAGACTGCTCTGAAAAATGGCATATGCTAGATAAGATTATAATATAGATTATTATTCTTATGATTCATTATATTGTTTACAAACCAATTCAGATATGTCTCAAAATTGATCTCCATCGTTCTGCACGAATACTCGTATTACCACAATATAAATGCTCTTTCACATTGACCGTAACTTCATCTTCGCATTGGCTCCATTTGATGTGTACATTGGCTCATTTCAAATCATCTACTTTGCAGTATTTCCTTAAATAGTTACCAAATAAACCAAAACCCGTCGAAAAATTCTAACTCTTGGTCTTATGTTCTAAATGATCGATGTTTAATGTGCTTCCAAATCTCTGTTTCAAATTTCAAAGTTGATTGTTTGGTTTCTTTTCATTTACGTTACAAAAAAATTAAAAAAAAAAAAAAAAATAAAAAAATAAATACAACATACAAAGACACATGAAACACACACAACTGTAGAAAGGCGCTAAAACAAAAACAACAACGAATCGAATTATATATTCCAGATCCGACATTTGATAGTTAATAAATAGCTAAACACGAGTACAAATCAAAAACAAAAAAAACATGCAAAATGCAGTTGAGCCGGAGAAAGTTGTCAACAATATTGAACATGTTTCAGAAGCTAACTTGAACTTGAACTTGAACTTGAATAATAACGCAAATGATATATACTCTATATATAGATATGTATAGAGATACAACTGCAGCTTGACAATATGATATCGAAGCAATATGGCGGTGACTATGTTCCTGTTTCCAGAAATTTTTATAACACCATTATCTAATTCTTAAAAACAAAATAATGCAAATTATTATGATATCTACACGCACACACACACACACACACACACACACACACACACACACACACACACGTACACAAATATTTACACACACACACACACTTCAACACTTAATTTTCCAAATTGCATGCATCCTAAGAGTGGACTCTGTGGAACACTCCATTGATTAAACGCACACCAACCGATCCCAAGTTTTATCTTATTCGTTATTCGATAATCTAATCTGTCTGTGTCGCTTCTATCTGAATGAGACTGAATGCATTTTGTTAAAACAAGACTTTCTCTTATCTATATACTTAACTCATTTCTAGCATCTTTTCGAGCTTTAACATAAGACTTAGCCTTAATATCTAACATTTAACAGACTATGTATATGCAGGGTACACTTTTTTTTGCCACCACTGTAATGCTTAGGCTTAGGCTGTGTGCTGTTTTCTGTTGCCGCAATCACAAGACTTCCACAGGTTGTTTCATGCCAGCTAACGTTCCATTCTCGTCTTTATCGAAAACCCAAATTAATTGCCATGAAATATGAAATATGAAATGTTTTTCAGAATTAGTTTTGTTTTATAATCAAAGCCATCAGCCAGATTTTCAAGCAGCCTCTTTCAGTATATTTTCTTTTCGATTGCCTGCTTAATTTTTGCACATTGAACGCTTTCCAGATATATCGAATATTTTATAATACCTTTATTATAGCTTATAGACATAGATGCCTTGCCTGCAATGATGGCGTTTGCTTTGCCACTCTCTCTCTCTCTCTGTCTCTTTCTCTCTGTCTCTCTATCTAACACTTTTGCTGTAACTGTCTCTATCTCTCTCTCTCTCTCTCTATCTCTCTCTATATATATATATATGTATATTTGTCTCTCTGTCTGCTTCTGCCTCTGCTTCGATAATATAATATGCCGCTTACAGAACTGAAGAATTTCGTGTGACAAGTTGATTTGATATATATAAAACTTACATCCGCTTGCAGGTTCTCGAAGACCAAGTCTAGCGTCAGTGCATAGCACAAGCTCCTCGGTGCGCAGCTACAGCATGATGCGCTTCGAGAAGGAGGTGCAACAGAAGGAGATCAGGCAGGAGATGAAGCTGCGCCTGGCCCGACTACAGCAGCAGCAGCATCTCACACAGAACAAGCCGCAGATTATCATTGGCGAGGCGCTGCTGCAGCATGGAGCGCTCAGTCGTGTTACAATGGCCACGCCCAGTCCGCTGACGCCCAACTCACTGGACGAGCTGCTGCCATCGCTAGATGAGAACCAGGAGGTATGCTAGACTGTCATCACTCTAAATACATATAGATCTGCCATTATAAATGCTTTTCCCAATTTCCAACAGTATCCACCTCGGCTGGAGAGCACATACAAGCAGCTGGTGCAGCCAGGAGCCGCAGCAGCAATTACAACGGGCGCTGGCGCAGGTATGCGTTCTGGTTCCATTTCCGGCTCCAGTTCCGGCCGCATAAATGGCTACAACGGTCCCTGCAGCTCATCGACTGAAGCGCTCTAAAAATTGATCTTGTATCGATCGTAGCTCTTAAGTCTATCCCCCCTCCCCTTAAAAGTAATCGAAGTTAAGTTCAATGCTTAAATGTTAGTTCACTGAATTAAGCGTCAAACGTGTTTAGTTATAGCCAATTAGATTATGTGTAACATAGTAAGCGTCTCCTTTCATGGGCAAGAGCTGACGTATAGAGCATTCCATAGGCGCCATCCTTCAATTGGATGCGTACCTAAATCGTATATACAGTGTTCTATAAGCGTATTGTCGTCGTGTATTTTGTAGACAGAAATACAAATAGTCAAAGCTAAGTTTTCAATTATTTTCTAAACACTTTTTCGGTTCTATTACAAATATTCATTTATTAAATTACAATTTGAAAAGGATTTTTTTTTTTTGTAAAAATAACAAATTAATAATTTGTAAAATATTTAATTTCATTTGTATAAATGAAAATTGACTTTATTATATTTATGTATATACTTTATTTAATTTTACTTTTATTATTATTATATTTTGATATACTTCAGTCCCTTTATATATATACACATGTACACTTGATACCCTTTAAAAATAAAAGCTAGAAAAGTATATAATTTATTGTAAGCAATATGATATAAAAGTGGATAGTGTAAAGTTAATTGTTAATAGTGAGTTTAGGCGTGTATACCCTAAAGTTTAGTACTGATTAAATATACGCAAATGAATTTATAAAATCGGTTTATACAATTTATACATTATGGTATTATATGCTATACCAACTAAAAGAAAAATTATAATATTAATAATAATAATAATAGAGTATTAATTAGGCGAATTATGAATAGCATTGGTTGACTATACAAAATTCTACTAATCCCTTGTTGATTTTGTGTTTCCTATATTCGGAATTTCATATAGCTAAATGTAATGTATATATATATTTATATATATATATATATATATATATGGTAAATCTATATATGTGTTAAATGAATGAATTGAATAGCTCTTTAGCTATAGGAATATATAGTTACATATATCTGATTTGAAAGCTTTTGCAGTGTTTGTTGTACAAATCGTATCTGTATTATCTACCAAATAGTTAGTGAAGTCGTCAGTTATAGAGACAAATATTAGTGTTAATGATAAGCCTATGGCACACACATATGAATACATCTGATACTCGTATACCCGCAGCCAGTTGCAAATACATCTGTATAATTTATGCATTTTCTACAGAGGAGTTTCAAACTGAATACAATAACCGAAATGTATGTACTATACCAAATACTATCCAAATACTATATTTATACCATATATTAACTGATATGTAGTATTTGCCTGAAAGGTTGTTCAAAACATTTCCTTTGACTTTGCCAACGTTCAACTGTTTTACTCGTAGTCCCTATGTTCATAGCTCTGCTAAATATATATACACTATATACACTCTATATATACATTATATATTTATGTTTGGTATTGTCTATGACATTTGTTACATATCTCCCAAACGTCTTCTCTAGGAAGTCGTCACATATCCAA
Organism: Drosophila leonis; assembly: GCA_035045365.1. Classification (NCBI taxonomy): domain Eukaryota; kingdom Metazoa; phylum Arthropoda; class Insecta; order Diptera; family Drosophilidae; genus Drosophila; species Drosophila leonis. The sequence continues at coordinate 7,327,617 of JAWNPC010000262.1, read as the reverse complement.
ATTGTGCAATTACAAACTGAGATCAGTTGAGGAACTCACAATTCCCACATTTTCCATCCATTATATTTTAGATTTTATTTTATTTTGAATACCTCAGATTCCGTAGCTCTAGTTTCCATTTTGTTTCAGATCCATTTCCATTTCCATTTCCTTTGGTTTTGCGTGTCATTTCAACTTTCAGATTGTTAATTGCTGTTATCGAGACATCTTGAAATACCCCAGCATTCATATAGTACGTGAAACGGCAGACAGACTCCGTAATATTGTGAAATAGTTAATAAGTTTGAAAATAAAGTCTATTAAAAAACGTGTTTATACAGAAAGTTTCCAGTTTAAAAACATTTGATTTGTATTCATGGAATCTGAAATTATTTTTGAGAAACATTGCAACTTTCGCTTTTATGTGTTCAAATTAGTTTCTAATTTTCCTCTCTATTTACCTCATTGATTGATTATTTTTAAATATTTTTTCAGTATTTGTAACTTTTATTTTAAATAACTTTTTCAGCACAATTTCAACTTTTCGATTTATAAATTTGTTTTCATTTCCATTATTTCCATCAATTTTTGTTTATTTAAAAATCATTTGCGATTCCTTAAGAAATTTTTATTGAAATACTCTATAATTTGGCTAGGGCTAACAAACAGATTGCAACGAGCTGAAAAGCGCTCGAAAGTAGGCTAAGTGATAGCTTAGTCGACTTCTTCGATGGTTGGGCCGCCACCTAGTCCGCCGGTGCCATTCCCGCCACCACCACCGGTGGCTTGAGCAGACGGTGGCTGCATGCCTGCGCTCTGATAGAGCCTGGTCATAATGGGATTGCAGATGCGTTCCAGCTCGTGTTGTCTGTGCTCGAACTCCTGCTTCTCGGCCAGCTGGTTGGCATCCAGCCAGCTGATGGTCTCATCGCACTTCTGGACAATTGTCTGTCGATCCGCATCGCTGATGCGGCTGCGCAGCTGCTCATCATCCAACGTCGATCTGATGTGGAAGCAGTAGGACTCCAGCTGGTTCTTGGCATCAATGCGCTGGCGCTGCTCATCGTCCGCGTGGCGATACGATTCGGCTTCATTGACCATACGCTCGATATCCTCCTTGGACAGTCGGCCCTTGTCATTCGTAATGGTTATGCGGTTCGCCTTGCCCGTGGACTTCTCGGCTGCACTCACGTTGAGTATGCCATTGGCATCGATGTCGAAGGTGACCTCGATTTGGGGCACGCCACGCGGTGCCGGTGGTATGGCCGACAGCTCAAACTTGCCGAGAATATTATTATCCTTGGTCATGGCGCGTTCGCCCTCGAACACCTGTATCAGGACGCCCGGCTGATTGTCCGCGTAGGTGGTGAAGGTCTGCGTCTGCTTGGTGGGTATGGTGGAGTTGCGCTTGATCAGCGCTGTCATCACCCCGCCAGCTGTCTCAATGCCCAGCGAGAGGGGCGTCACATCGAGCAGCAGCAGATCCTGCACAGCTGCGGATGTGTCACCGTGCAGTATGGCTGCTTGAACGGCAGCGCCATAGGCCACAGCCTCGTCCGGATTGATGGACTTGTTCAGCTCTTTGCCGTTGAAGAAGTCCTGCAGCAAGCGCTGCACCTTGGGTATCCGAGTGGAGCCACCCACTAGCACAATGTCATGGATCTGACCCTTGTCCATTTTGGCATCCCGCAGCGCCTTGGCCACCGGCTCCATGGTGCTTCGAAACAGATCTCCGTTCAGCTCCTCGAAGCGGGCACGCGTCATGGATGTATAGAAGTCAATGCCCTCGAAGAGTGAGTCGATCTCGATGTTGGCCTGCGTGGAGGAGGAGAGCGTGCGCTTGGCCCGCTCACAAGCCGTGCGCAGACGGCGCAGAGCGCGCTTATTCTGGCTCAGATCTCGCTTGTGCTTGCGCTGAAACTCAAGCATGAAATGATTGACCATGCGATTGTCAATGTCCTCGCCACCCAAATGGGTGTCGCCTGCCGTGGCCTTCACCTCAAAGATGCCATCCTCGATGGTCAGCACGGAGACATCGAAGGTGCCGCCGCCCAGGTCAAAAATCAGCACATTCCGTTCACTGCCGCCCTGCTTGTCCAGGCCGTAGGCAATGGCTGCCGCCGTCGGCTCATTGATGATGCGCAGCACATTGAGGCCGGCTATCATGCCCGCATCCTTGGTGGCCTGCCTCTGCGAATCATTGAAGTAGGCCGGCACCGTGACCACTGCATCGGTCAGCGTTCCACCCAGATACGCCTCGGCGGTCTCTCGCATCTTTGTTAGCACCATGGAGGACACCTCCTCCGGATAGAAACTCTTCTTCTCTCCCTTGTACTCGACCCGAATGCGGGGCTTGCCATTGTCCGAGATGACCTCGAAGGGCCAATGCTTCATGTCGCTCTGCACCGTTGCGTCATCGAATTTGCGTCCAATCAGCCGCTTGGCATCTGTAAGAGAATCCCAGGCAGAGTAGTAAGTGGACACGCATCAGAATTGGGGCTTTTCGTTTCTTTATCTTTATTAACTAACAAACAGAATATCTGAGGACGGGGCTTCTACAAAATTGTACTAAGCGTAAAGTATAGTATTTCGTAACTAGGCGCAGGTCTAGGCTTAGGCTAGGCGGGTTTACGGGGCAAGGCAGATTTATGTGGACTCTGAGACTGAAATGAAAGTACAAAAAAGAAAACATGTCTTGCATTAGACCCGCACAAAATCTAATGGCAGAGCTCACAAAAAGTACGATTGCGCCATGGAGTTGGTTTTTTTATTTTTTTTGTAGAGCTGAACATGGTAAATGGATTGAACTCCAATTAAAACTGAAGAATGTTTAAAACAAGAGAAAGAGAGAGAGAGAGAGAGTTTGGGTAGAAAGCAATGAGCGTCGGGATTGTGAATTATTATAAATATTCAATTCATTTATTCATATTAATCCTAAGCTTTAGACACAGCAGGAATGAATAATAATTATTCTACATTTCTAAGCTTAGGCAATGAGAGTAGGGAATGTGTAATACAAATAAGAGAATATTTATAATATATGCCTAACATACATATTAAAACAAGTAAGAGTGCTCTAGTCGAGACTGCTCGACCAGGAGATCCCCTGAACCCTGCGAAGTGCCGATATTCCAAGCATTCTATGCTTCTTTCATTTATACACATATACAAGCAACACATGCACTCACACGAGTCAAGTCTCTAGCTCTTATAGGTGCTGAGATCGACATGTTCACACATACGGACGGACGGACGGACGGACGGACGGACGGATGGACAAATACACATGGCTATATCGACTCAGCTCGTCGTCCTGATCAGGAATGTATACTTTATGGTGTCTGCCACGCCTCCTTCTGTCTGTTACACACATTTTAACAAAACTGTTATACCCTGATTTCCCATTTTCAATGGGTTCAGGGTATAATAATTGGATTTTGAAAGCCAATTACATTTGGAAGAATCTTTAAGCCAAGTTAACATTTCATTCTAAACAAATTTTAAGCTATCATGATCATCTCTTAAATTATTTAAATAGCTTAATATCCTTTTTTTGTTTAGATAGAAGATATTTTACTACGGAAAGTTTAATATTGAACTTTACTTCTTAAAAAATCAGTGTAATTAATTTCTGTTTAGATTAAGTTGCCTTAAAGGCAGCAGAACGTCAACCAGTTAATATTCCATTCAAATAATAAGAAATAAATAAAAAACCATATATTTATGTTAATATTTTCTATTCTTTTATGCCATCATCACCAATAGAAAAGTCTCCTACTATTTATATAAAACTGCGTCGAAGCCTAAGCTCTTTATATAGCTTTATATCATTGAAGTGTGGGAATTTCAAATGCGGGCTTAACTCTATGATATCTATCTATCGGTCTATTTTCAGATAACGAAGACGAAAGATAAAATGTGTTGCTCTCTTGAGATCTTGAGAGATACATTGGCCTGGTTAAGAGCTAATATGCAGCTCGAGCAAAGTCAATTTGTAAATATTGTCATGTAAATAATCTATTTGTAAATATTTTTGTTTTGGCTCCCAGTTGTTGTGGAACCATGAAATGCGCTGACACAGATTATGCTAATAAACATTTTGGCAGCGGGCGGTGGCATGCAACGAGCGAACTGACACAACAAGTGAATGCGACTCATTAGATGAAAGAAAAGGGAGAGCAAGACGAGGAGGAGGTCGAGCGAAAAGTGCAAAAATACATTTTGGGCAAATACTTTTAGCTGGCTGCATGCAAGAGCAGCCAAGAACTAGCCATGTACTATATACATATATATAAATATATATATATATATATGTATATAGATATATACATATGTACAAGTTGTCTCAAAATAAAATCCTCAACCAAATAGAAGAGCCTCAAGTTGCGCGTGTTTTTCATTCATGAATTGGGTTGCAAGTGATTCGTAAGTGGGACTCACCGAAGATTGTGTTATTTGGATTCATGGCCACTTGGTTTTTGGCCGCATCGCCAATGAGACGCTCCGACTCCGTAAAGGCGACGTAGCTGGGCGTGGTCCTGTTGCCCTGATCGTTGGCAATGATCTCCACTTTGCCATGCTGAAAGACCCCGACACACGAATATGTTGTACCAAGATCAATGCCAACTGCTGGTAATTTGGGCATATTTGCTGCGTCTTTAATTAGACCACAAGCCCACCAAGTAGACGACGTCAAGGTCGCCCAGCCAGAGCGATAGAGCAATCGAGCGAGCGAGAGAGAGAGGAGAGCGTAAAGAAATTGAAAATGATATTTAAATCAAGGTAATATATTACACAATCGAAAAAAAAACGTTTAGAAACTTACCCAAAATAAAAACAAACTCTAGAGCAGTTGTTGGCTTAAAATGCAAAACGATATAGATATAGGGATATGATTAAAAACAAAAGAACGAATGTCAAAATTCGCAGGAATTCGAGTGTTTTCTCTCTTTGCAGCTCCACTGCGTCTGCTGTTTATAATCACGTTGCCAGAATAAGAATCTATTGCACTCATCGAACCATTCGAAACTATATGTGAAAGGCGAATTTCACACGATCTTCAAAGATGCAACCGCCGCAACTGCCACAAATAAACTGAACGCAACCAATTTGCACTCAAATGTGCAATAAATGTTGCTTAACAGACACATAACATGCTTATGTTAAGCATAACATGGACTGCACACATATGAGAGTAAGCCAAGAAAGCCAGGATTACATAGCGAAAGCAGTGAATGTACCTGTTAAAAATATTGTTAACATAGGCAGTGCTTGGAAAGAGAACTGTTAACCTGAAGTGATAAAGAGCTTATGTTAAAGTTAACATAAGCTGCATACACAGGCACAATCCAAAGGAGCCAAGCTGACAAATGCATTCATTATATAGATGTAGGGAATGCTTATATAGAAGAGAATCTGAAAGTTGCTAATTTCTGAGACTAGTTTTATGCATTTAAATACATTCATTTCCATGTGTATACATTTTTTTTAAAATTATATTTTCCCTAAGAAATATATTTTCTATGTAAAACAAAATATAGCAATTATGAGACACGGTAATACATTTATATACACAAAAAAAGGCGATGTTTTTGAAATTTTAAAGGAAACTCCTAGTGTTAGACCTTTAAATATCATCTTTATTTAAGTACTTTAACAAAAAGCTTGAACAAATCAGAAGATGAATGTTGGTTTAGTGGGTTAGTAGGGAGGCTTGTCTATGCCGCACTCATCGGGTTTCTTGAACACCAGTGCATAGGTGAGTACGGGATGCACGTTGAAATCAGTGGATGCCGTAGACAGCAGCGAATGCGTGGATGGGCTTTCCATGAACAACGTTTCCGCATCAAACTTGCTCCAACGTCCGCGCTTCAGCTGCTCCTTAACGTACTTTAATTGCGTGTTTATCTAAATTGATTTTGATTGAATTGTGAGAGAGCTGGTCGAGAGTTGTACGAACTCAACTTACCATGGGCACCAGCAATCGTGTACGACGGCAGTGGAAGAACTCACCAATACACTCTCGCACATTTGTGGGATTTTCGTTGATGACATGTTGCATTATCACACGTATAATGGCGCGTATCTGACAATGAAATGCAATTTCTCTTAATTTACAATAAATACTTCCAGTTATACTATTTACTAGTCTAGTTTTACCTCGGGATGCTGCTGTATGTACGCCCAGTTTCCCCTGCGCAGCTGCCTCTGAATGCGTGGCAAGGTCCCGTAGTGTCTAATTTTACTCGAATCCCATTTGCCCATATCGACGATCTTGGGTATAAGGCAATCTTTTGACATATCCATATTTTTTTTTAAATTTTTTTTCTTTTCTTTTATTTTTTACACTAAAATTTTGTTAATGTGAACAAACATCAAAGGGAATTATAGAGGAAGAAATATTTGATTTTAAAGTCAAAATAAATTTTGTTAAACAAAGAAAGCTTTGCATATTTTTAGGCTGATCAAATAAATGATTATTAAATACATATTATATATTCAAATATTCTGTAATATGCATGAAACTATATGTATTATATATAAATATATATATACAGGAGATAGAAGTTTTTATTCTTAAACACTTGTATTCAGATCAATAGAAATGAATCTCTAGCTTCAGAGGCAAATTATGTTTGAAAATATCAATTAATTCTAGAGTAGCAGAGATTGTTGTCGAATGTCCAATGACCAGTGGTGTGGCAGCTGCCCTGACAACACCAAAGTTCAACTCACTTCTGTTTTAGTTCAATTTCTTTAACTACATGACAATTGGGATATAGACATTGTGAGGTCAGTTAAAAGTATTTTTACAAATTGAAGGTATCGGACGGTATCCTGTTTTAGTTCAATTTCTTTAACTACATGACAATTGGGTAGATATAGACATTGTGAGCTCAGTTAAAAGTATTTTTACAAATTGAATGTGTCGGAAATAAGATCAAAAATCCACGCAGATATGCAGCAGATGTTGTTGATGTTAGCTCACGCAAGCCTTCAGCAACTTAACTATGTGGCTATTGCAGATTACTACAGTTAGTTTAAGTCCACAAAGTTATTCTTATACCAAATTTCGCCTTAAGCATATATTTGACTTAAAAACTATACACATGCTTATGTACATAAATATAGTTATGCACAAATATAACACATAGATTGTATTTAAGTGCAGAGCAATGCTCGTTTCTCAAATGATTTGTGTAACTTCCTCCTCCGAATCGCTTTGTTCTGCAAATTACAAATAATTGAACTCAATAATGTCTGCTGATTGTAGAATACAAATTCCTTTTACCTTGTTTCTTTAGTGCTTGCTTCTTGCTAGCCTTATTTTTGCCCCGATTGTGCTTAGACTTGCTCGTTTTGGCAGTCGTCTGCGTGGACTCTTTTAAGCTTTGCTGTACATCTTCCACCTGTTGCTCCTCCGGCAGCCAGCTGCTTTCATCCATAGGCGTTTCTGACATGGCCAAATGTAGCATAATTTAAATGACGTAGTCAACAATAATCGCAAATATTCTTACCAGCTATTTCTGTGACCGTATGCAGCTGTTCATCAGCAACTGTTTCCTTTGACTGAATGGGCTCGTCACAGCTCGCTTGCTGCTCAACTTCCTGCTGCAGTTCCTCGTCCATCAAATGCTTAAAACTCAACAAGGGCGAAGTATCGTTTAAAAGATCCACCAAGCCGACCACTCGTTTGGGCTGCAATCGACGCTCCGCATCCAGAGCCAATGCCTTGCGTATGAATTGCACCAGAGCCTTCGATCGATTCGCAGCGCTGCGGGCGCATTGCATGATGGTGCGTACGTTGGTTGGAGCGGTGCCGCCAGCATTGAGCGTGCACAGCTCCTGGTACGAATTGAAGCTCAATACAATGATCGAGTCTGCGGCATTCTCCTCCAGCAGCGTTGGATCGACCAATGGATGCGAACTGCTCTTGTATACGCAATATGTTACGCTCACAGGATAGTGCAGAAACAACAGAGGCATCAGTTCGCGCTCCCTTTCGCTAAACGTGTGAATTTCCTCTTCCAGATAGGAGACCTCCGGTCGACGAAAGTGCATGAGTGCGGCAAGAGTGGCAATCGTACTTGCGTCTGTAAGAAAAGCCTTTTGGTACAATTTATATCCCCATTTGATAACTTTATACACACCATATAAATTGCCATCATGGTTAAGGACATTGATGTCAACGCGCACACACCATACATGCTGCTCAACAGCGATGCACAGCGACTCCAGATCTAGACAGCGCGAGCTCTTAAATGTGCGCTCCAGCAACGAGTTGAGTGTCAGGGAGCGTTGGTCGTGAGTCGACTGAATTTCATCGAGAAATGCCACACCCTTGATGTCCACATTCAGATACAGTGTACCCTCGTTGGCTCGTGCACTGGACGGAGTGCCAATGTCGCAGCTGACCTGCGCCAGTACCTTGGTTTCGCCCATGGACACGGCCACGGTGCCCCAGTCGGAACCGAAGGTTAATTTCACATCGCGGAATTCGTTTGATTTGCGGCCATCGAAGCGTGTATTTTGCTTTACTGCGCCCTGTATGAAGTTTCGCTCGGACTTTGATTTGCCCGGCTCGAATAGATTTGCATTCATAAACATTATTATTCTCTATTAATCTTCACTTTTGTTTTGTGCCGGCATTCAAAAACGTGCATCAATCAGGGCTGCACAAGCCACGTTGTATATCGATACGTGCGGTAAAAATATCGATAGCATCAGCACAGCAAGCAGTTCGAACTCAATGAACTAGATATAAGTTCATTTGATGTGATTCGTTCCATCCAAATAGTTCCGAGTGCTTCTGTGAAACTAAAGCTGATTCTCATTTACTTCTTTTAATTAGGAAACATGAATTAATTAATACATCAATTAACACGCATTGCTTCATGACCCAAACTACACACGATATTTAGCACATCGTAACACAAAATCATGGTGAGCAAAAATCCGAAATGGCAGTTTGGCGTGCCCGGAAAAATGGAATGTGCATAATAATTGACCAAAAATAGAATTGACCCAAAAATAGTTATAGATGACAGAAATGTTGGTTGTTGTAAATTCTAATGAAAGGAAAATGTGATTTTAGGCTATACTAGGCGCTCAATTGGTTATTACGCTGGTTATGGTCAGCGTTATCCAAAAGCTGAGCCCCCATTATTCCTTTGCCAAATGGATACTCTGCCGGACCGGGCTCTTCCGTTATCTGCATCCCACGGACGATGAGCTGCGCACAAAGGGCGGTGTGCCGAAAGACCGTGGCGGCAAGGGCGGCAAGCACAAGCAGCAGAATGGGCTGAGCAATGGCGCCGCCTCGCAACAGTTCCACATACCACGCAGCATCGAGATTGAGCTGGAGACATTGCCAGTGGTGGAACGGGATGTCGTCCATTTGCGTTACTTCACTGAGTACCAATGGCTGTTGGACTTCAGCGTATACGCTGGCATTGTGTATGTCATCTCCGAGCTCTTTCACTACTTCTATCCGCTCAAGCAGGAGATCAATCTGAGCATGGTTTGGTGTCTCTTGGTCATATTCTTTGCCATCAAGCTGCTGTCCTCCCTCACTGTGATGTACTTCCAAAGTGAGGAATCAATGGGCGAGCGCTCCATGGTGATTGTCGCCTGCCTGGTCTACTTACTGATTGCCATGATTGTGCTGATCATTGATGAGCGCATCCTTGAAACGGGTCTAGAGGATGCATATACAAGCTTCAATGCCAGCGCCTCAAAGTTTCTCACCGAGCAGGGTCTGCCATCATCGTGAGTTTAGCTTTAGGTATATTAAGTACTATATATTCAGAAATGCATTTATTTCTTATTACAGTGGACCAGCCTCTAAGATTGTGGTCAAGTTCTTTGTCGCCATGAGCTGTGGTCTCCTGGGCTCCCTGTTCACATTTCCGGGTCTGCGTATGGCAAAAATGCATTGGGACTCCTTAAAATACTGTCGAGGCAATCGCCTTCTGCAAATTACGCTCAACGTGAGCTTTGTCCTGCCCTTTATACTAGTCATATTATGGATAAGGCCCATTAGTCGAGACTACTTGACAGTGCGTGTTTTCGAGGGCATGCAACATCCACTGTAAGTGCGAGAATCGCTTGGAATTGATTCACAAATATTGTAAAAGTTATTCTATCCAGTCTAAAGCCTCATGTTTTCGAAACACTGCGCCTTCTACTGGTCGTCTTTGTGGTCGTAATGCGCTTTGCCCTGATGCCCATCTATTTGCAATCGTATCTCAACTTGGCGTACGATAAAATTGTTGACCTTCGTAAGGAGGCTGGACGCATCACCAACGTCGAGTTTCAGAAGAAGGCAAGCATAAAGATAAACAGTAAGTGATAGATAATTGTCGATTTCATTAACATTTTGTTGCCCTTCAGATCTCCTCAATATTCTACTATCTGTGTGTGGTGACGCTGCAGTTTGCGGCGCCCTTAATTCTGTGCCTCTATCTGACGCTAATGTACAAAAGTCTGGGCGGCTTTAGCTGGACGGGCATCTTTAAGGAAACGGTTGTCCTGCAACACGAATGTGCCGCTGATGCGGAATTGGCCACGATTCCCATTGAGCACAATGTTGAGGCCGAATTTAATATTTTGGAATCCGCGCAGTCATTGCAGGCTTCGTTCGCAAGCTTGAAAAATGTAAACGATTTTTCGCCTCATATAGTTAATTTTCACCTAAAGATACTTTGAACTGTTTCAGGTGTTCTCTACAGAAGTGTACAAAGGCTTTCTAGGCTTTGCCACCTGGTGGAGCTACTTTACGCTCTTTGCAACTTCATCATTGGGCATCGTCTACCAGTCATATTTCAACAAGACCTAATGGAAGCACTCACCAAATTTTCTGTACCACCAGACAAACTATTTGCTAATCTAGAAATGATGATTTTTCTAAACCCGTTGATATTGTTTTATAGTCATGCCATAGCTCAAAACTTATTGAAATGTGTCATGTATTGTAAATATTACTAATTTATATATGTATTGTATCATTGTTTACCACAAATTCTAGTAGTACAATTTTAAAACAATAAAATGTTTTCATACTAGTTCATTAGCATCTCTGATCATTGATAAAAACAAAAACCTGGATTTAAATTTGATAACACCAAATTTATTTTATGTTCAAATTTGATAATTAGCAGCTACCACAGTAAGGAAAATCTCTTTTTATGCTCGTATATATCCATTAGAAAGTTCAAAGCGAAATTATGTTCCATTCGTAAGACTAAATTCCATATAAGCATATAGATATATATATTTATATATATTGTATGCACTTTCTTAAAATGCTCAACATTTGTTTAAATTTTGGCAATGCCAATTACGCCACAGCCAATGCGAGCGCCAGCGTTGCCAGTTGTCTTGCTCAGCTCATGACCACCTTTGCCCAAGTCATCGGCATCAGCGTGCACCACAACAGTGCGTCCGATGATGCTATTGGCTCCAAACAGTGTGATCTTGCAGTCGCATATGTCAACCGGAGTGGGACCATCGCCGGTGGCTATTATGTTGCCCAGGTCACCCAAGTGACGATTCTCGTCGGTCGGTGCGCCGTGTTCCTTCTGGTATGGATTAAAATGCGGCCCAGAGGACATGCAGCCGTTCGTGTTGTCGCCAAACTCGTGCACATGGAAGCCATGCTGACCCTTCGCCAAGCCAGCCACTTCTCCGGTCACTTTCACCGGGCAGCCGTCCGACTGTTAAACATGGATCACAAACAGATATGAGAAGTGTAAAGCAAAATATTGTAGTAGCAATGATAGTGGATAGTGCTGTGCCCCAAGCCAGCTGATAAGCACCACCAAAATGTGCCTCATCACGGCGACAAAGCATTCAAGTGTTTAACAGTTCATTACAAATGTCAGCATGTAACTTAACATCATTGAGAATGTAAGCCACGAGCATAAGCATATCAAATGCATATGCATCTAATATAAGACAAGTGATAACATGATAAAAAATGTGAGCCAATATAATATATAATATAATTGAAAATGTAAGCGAGGAGATAATTGTTATAGCAACAAAACTAAAATAGGAAAATTGAGCTTATCACACATACTAGTGCGTTCCATACACACACATGTGCGCAGTGTTGTGCTTATATAATAATGTATTTATCAAATGACTCTGCACAAATTTCATGCAATTAAAATTCAAGTAGCTTCGCAAGAACTTTGCACAATTCCATATGTTTGTACATAGTATACATATTTAAGCGCATACACAAGTATATACATATATGAAACATATACATACATATGTACATATGTATGCACTTGTAAGAGTTAGGAGAGGTGCGGTGCGGCCGGCTAATTGACCTTCGTGTTTTGCAGCTATCTATTGCTTTACCTTAAAAAAAAAACGTATTTACCTCCTGTTCGAAGAAAACGGTGCCCTTGGCGTCGCCATTGATAACGCATACAGCTTTGACCACCATTTTAGAATCTATTTTAGCTTTCAAACGTAAATGTAAATAATTTAATTACAAACGTCGCACACCGAACTTCTCAAACGAACAGCAAGCAGCCGAATGGGTAGTGAGAGTAAAAAGCTAGCCGATAGCTGTATCGATAAAACTAAATTTCAAAGTCCCATCATTAAGAGCATTCAATATTATTATTACAATAAAATTTCAAATAGAATTGTTATTACTATTGTAATTAATATAATTACAACTAATTATTTATTTTGTATTAATTTTTCAAACTATTTTTTTTCCCACAGTTTTGTGTAGTTTAACATTCACATTTGATAACATTAACATTAACATTATTCTGTACATATACACTGGCTTATCGGTCCACAACTAATCGGTCATTAACAGTGATCCCATACAATAAAATATCGATAAGTTTGATGTTCGCTACCAGAAGCTTGCTCAAAACTTCTAGCTGCGCGTTAATTTAAGACACATTCAGTGTGTAAAACGTAATTAGAAGTTCTAAAAACGGTGGTTCTTGTTGTTAGTGTTCAATTGAACTCTCATGTAAGTTAATCATGTTTATATTTTATAAAATGCAATATTTATGCCAATATATATGCGCGATTTAGCTATACTTATAAGTCTTATCAGTGGTATGTATGTATAAATGTGTGCATTATGTATGTACGCATGCTTAGTGGGTTATTCCCCATGTAATACGCTCAGTTCGTAGTTTCCGTTCTGCGACTGATTCAGGCACTAATATAAGCTGTTTAACTAATCATTACAGAGTCTCAAAAGCTTCTGGAAGTAAACTATTACGACTGTCAACATGGATAAATGGTAAATAACTCTAATCTGATATTTTTCCAAACGCAAACACTATTTACTATTTATTTTGTTTGCTTGAAGGTTTGCGCCTGCCCTTAGTGGTATCGATACGCAGTTTGCCGACTGTCGTATTTTGGTACACTCTAGGGTATTCGAGTGCCATAAATTGATTTTGGCATGTGCCTCGGATGTCTTTAAGGGCATGATGTTAAATAAGTGCAAGGAATCTATTTCTGGGGAAATATTCATAAATAATGTAACGCCAGAGACTTTTGAAATATTTCGTAAATATATTTACTCCTACAACCTCAACAAGCTGAAAGAATATGATAACGGAACGTTAATGGATCTGTACGAATTCGGTAACCAATGGATTGTACCGGCAGTAACCAACGATTGCTTGGAGTTGTTGACCGATCGTGCCAAAACTATGAAAGTTGACGAACTTATTGAGATGTTTGAATTCGCTTACAATTTCGACAACAAGTATCTTATTCAAATAGTTATTTCGCATTTAAATAAAATTCCACAGCAGGTGCTTAATGAACGAATTTATACATTAGGCTCGGACGTCTTTAAGGAATATATAACCACCGTAGCCAAGCACCGATCGGAAATTTCCCGGTATCGAGCAATTGAAAAATACCTGGAAATCAATGGTTTTCTACACTGTATTCAATTAAAAGAAGTGCAAGTTGATGCCAAAAACACTTCAGACCTGAATGCTAAAAGTCCGATTATAGATTTGAAATCTTTCAAATTCGTATCGGATAAACCTCCAAATGAGGCTGCTATCCAAAAGGAAAACAAATCGGACAATTGTGACAAAGCTACGGTGGAAAACATGGAGGAAAACTCTAAAAAAGAGATAGAGGTGAAACAATGTGAAAAGCCAAAAGCTGAATTTGTTAAATCTTTACTGGAATCCATAGATTACACAAAAATGAGTGGGTTTGAATTTTATGCAGGTCCTGGGAAGTCAAATTTCTTTACGTATCAATTTAAATATGAAACTATTAACAATATTTTTAAAAGATTCAATACAGACTACTTAGGAAGAGTAGCCAAATCCCATACAGTACCATACAATATGTGAATAATAATAATGAAATATATTTTATACTAAGCTTTCCATGTAACATAAAATGCATGAATGCATTTACACAATATATTTTATACTAAGTTTTCTATACAACTTAAAATGCATAAATGCATTTGTACAATAATATATACATAGATAATACTCATGTCGAGACAATAATAACTATTTGTGATTTTCATTATTTATGATGGGCGTAAGCTTTTCAAAAATAACATACATACTATATATTTTATACTAAGTTTTCTATACAACTTAAAATGCATAAATGCATTTGTACAATAATATATACATAGATAATACTCATGTCGAGACAATAATAACTATTTGTGATTTTCATTATTTATGATGGGCGTAAGCTTTTCAAAAATAACATACATACTATATATGTATGTATTTATTCATTTAGGTAGCCATTTCAATTAAAAATCTAGTTATCATCGGATGAAGCTGAACTCAACTCAACCCGACTTCCATTTCTATAGATGCCCTACGAACTTGAGCTGGGAGCAAATCGTCTCTCTCTCTCTCTCTCTCTCTCTCTCACACACACACACTTCGCCTTCATTTGCCCGCGCTCACCACACTTGAAACATTATTGTCTTGTTTCTCTTCGTTTGCGCTCTCTCAGCGCGTGTCTTTTGCTCTTCTGCGTTCGCCTTTCGCTCGCCTTCTTTCTTCACTTGTATACGAAGAGCATTAAAAGTCGGCAAACTGTCGTACGGTTCTAAGAGTGCAACGAAACTCTCAAAATGTTCTGGGAGGCTCGCCAACAAAGCAATTGCGCGCAGTTCTTCATGTAGCTCGCAATTTCTTGTAAGCTAAGCAATTTCTTGTACATTTTTCGTACGCTTTCAGTTGATTGATGAACATATTTTAACTGTTTCCATGCCTTCCATGCCAATTGTGAAGCTGTCACACTTAGCGTGATCATGGCCAGCGCCTTGTCATCCTTGGCCTGCAAGTTCACACCTTCAGGAACATTTGTTGATAGCAGCTCGACAAATGCCATCAATGCCCGCATTCAATTTCTCTATTTGATCAAATTCGCTCATAGCTAATTATCGCCACTAACCATACAACACATAGACTGGACAACTAGTACAACGAAATTCACCGTATAAATATGAGTGCCGGGCAGTGTTGCCGTTTCAGCTTTTTTCCCGTCAGATCTGGCTTTTTTGAAAGTCCGACTGCGGGAAAAATTGGAAAACAGCGGGAAGCGGGAATTCTAGCTTTTTTGAAAATCGAAAAAGCTTTTTTCAGATTTTTTTATTTTTCCAATTTTATCAGTATTTGTTGCGTTATTTAGTGTTGAAATTGAAAATGTATCGATTAAGCAACCACTATTACCGCTCAGTTTCCCACCTCTAGGTTATTTAAATTTTTGCAAATAAATTAAAAATGCCAAAAGAAATATACAAGCAGAAAATTCGTGATGTTTGGCTGCATAGCACAGATTTGAAAGATTGGTTGAGGAAGGACTTAACCGATCCATCACGCGCTTTCTGTAGCTATTGCAAAAGCAATATTACGGCGATACTTAGAGATTTGCATATCGGCGCATTGAACAAAATAAAATAGATTTTGTCCAACAACCATTGCCAAAGACTATTGAGCAGGAGAAGGCAGCTCTTTGTCTGTCCGTAGCTCAGCACACTGCAATTGCTCCCGTGCTCTAAAAATAAAGCTGCATCGCACAAAGTGCACATATGTTATTAAAAACTTTTTAGCTCCGCATTTTTGCGATGATCTTGTAAAGGATATTGACAACACAAAATTTAACTTTCTGCTGGACGAGTCGACCGATATAAGCTATACAAAATTGCTTAGTATGTCAATATGTAGTATGCAGAGCTGTTAAGAATTCCATTTGAATGGAAATTCAAAATGGGTTTTTGTTCTGAAAACCCATTTTGAATTTCCATTCAAATGGAATTTTTAACAGCTCTGGTAGTATGTCAGTAGTGTCAATAATGTGTTAAATTGATTTTTAAATATCTGTATATATTTAAGTGTGGTTGTTAACTACTTTTCTGTAGAACGTGGAGCTGTAGTATCCACTTTTTTAAGCTTAATTAGGCTTGAAAGTGGAGATGCTATGGCAATGGTGGAAGGGTTGAGAAAGGAGCTTGCATTTCAGAAGATGAACAGTAAAAATTTGGTCAGTATTGGCACAGGTAACGCTAGTGTCATGGTTGGAACTAATAAAAGCGTATATGCAGAGCTCAAAAAGCATGTACCGTCCCTAATAAATAACAGCTTTTTTTTTAACTTTTTTTGCTCGCGACTTTGCTTTTTTTGGATTTTTTTTTTGGTTGATCTAGCTTTTTTTGCTCCGGAAAAAACGGCAACACTGGTGCCGGGAGACCCTTTCAACTTCGAATTCGAATTCGGACGCTTACTTTTGGGTTCGAGCAGTGAAAAAATGGGGAGCGAAATCAGTACGCTGCGAGCGCTCAACCGAGAAGGTTGAATTCTAATATGAAGCACTACTATATGCCATTTTTTCCTTACTCTCTCTCTCTCTCTGCTCTCTCTGCTCTCTCAAATATATATATATATATATGTATGTACGCACAAGCAGCAGATCACAAAAATTGAAATTTGTTCGCCGAGAGGTCTCATTCCTTCCCTTCCGAGCAAAGGGTATACCAAATTGCTGAAAACGGTTTGCCATGCTCATGCAAAATGTTAAGATTTTCGTCATTATTTGTGTGAAGGGTATGAAAGCGTTGGTGCGCTTAGCGAATATGTTTTTGCGCGAGCATGCACACATATGTATATACTTTCAGTCCCTTGTTCACATGTACGAGCATTTGTGTGTGCTTGTGTGCGAAACTCTACTCTTGCTGCCTGTGGAAATTGGAAGAACCCAACATTTCGATCATTTGGATAGCTCACACACATTTGCATACATGTATGTGTGCATGGGTCGTGAATATTGGCGTGTGCCTACCTCGACTTAGAGTTTTGGGTTTTGTTTGATCTTGTGGACTGCACACATACATTTGTATATGTGTGTGTAAGGGCTGCGATGATCGAATTTGTCGAGTGTGTCGCGGATTCAGTAGTTGGGAGATTTTGTTTGCTTTGTATTGTAGAGTGACTGTCAAATGAGCATTTATGATTTGCAAGTCATTTTGGCAATATGAAGTATAGCTTGATGCATTCTGGCACCTGTGAGGACATATGTATGCATTTCCTGACCTAATTAAATGTTGTATAACTCACTATCCGAAATATTCAAACGAATTAAATAAACTTATTAGTTAGTGGATTACTATGACTTTTTCGATGTGAAAATGCTTGTGTACCTATTTTATTAAAGTAATTATAGTATTTGATCGATATCTGTTGACACATTTATATACATGTGCAGGTGTAACTCTAAAAGAATGTATGTATACACATATGCATGTGTGCAGAGCATTTGGAATTCACCAAGACCGAACAAAACCCAAAATCCTTCACACAATTCTAAGTCGAGGTAGGCACACGCCAATATTCACGACCCATGCACACATACATGTATGCAAATGTGTGTGAGCTATCCAAATGATCGAAATGTTGGGTTCTTCCAATTTCTACAGGCAGCAAGAATTGAGTTTCGCACACAAGCACACACAAATGCTCGTACATGTATGCAAATGTGTGTGAGCATCCAAATGATCGAAATGTTGGGTTCTTCCAATTTCCACAGGCAGCAAGAGTAGAGTTTCGCACACAAGCACACACAAATGCTCGTACATGTGAGCAAGGAACTGTAAGTACATACATATGTATGTGTGCATGCTCGTCGCAAAAACATATTCGCTAAGCGCACCAACGCTTTCATACCCTTCACACAAATAATGACGAAAATCTTAACATTTTGCATGAGCATGGCAAACCGTTTTCAGCAATTTGGTATACCCTTTGCTCGGAAGGGAAGGAATGAGACCTCTCGGCGAACAAATTTCAATTTTTGTGATCTGCTGCTTGTGCGTACATACATATATATATATATATTTGAGAGAGCAGAGAGAGCAGAGAGAGAGAGAGAGAGTAAGGAAAAAAATGGCATATAGCAGTGCTTCATATTAGAATTCAACCATCTCGGTCGAGCGCTCGCAGCGAACTGATTTTGCCTCTCAGATTTTCGCTGCTCGAACCTCAAAATGAGAGACACGAGCGAATTCGAATATGTGTGGGACGCCATCCATACTTTTTTGGTGGTGAAAACCGTTGTTCTAGATGACCTATCTATGTGTTGTATGGTTAGTGGTTCAACTAGTAGTTATTGGAACGATCGAAAAAATACATCGATAAATGATAAATGATAAAAATGTCAACTGTTCAATAAAGAACAAAAATTCATGTAATGTGAATCGAAACAAGATTAATAATAAGAGAAAAAAGAAAAAGGCATATTAAGAATCATAATTCAAACAAACCCAACAATAATATATTTATATTATATTTATTATCAGAAATATTTAAATTTAATGCTAATGATGGCAGCTTCAAAATTATTTTATCGATACTTAAACGATAACTTTTCAGTCTCTCACCAATACGTTGCGCGCTGTTTTCATCACTAAATTGATAGTCAGTTATTTAAACATAAAATACATATTTATTTTAAAACAGAACTATCGATTGACCGAATGTCTTGTTAATAAAATTCGATAATATTCGATAATAATAGTTAATCATATTAAAGCTGGTTTGATATTTATGTATGTATTTAAATATAAATTTGAATCAAATTTTTTTTAAATTTATCTTATTAGTTGCATCAGCTTTCTCTATTGTATTTTCATATTATGGCTAACTTCGCATTAAGAGAAAAACATTTACTCTTGTTGCTCTTCTGGTGATTCCCA
Source organism: Drosophila leonis (assembly GCA_035045365.1). NCBI lineage: Eukaryota > Metazoa > Arthropoda > Insecta > Diptera > Drosophilidae > Drosophila > Drosophila leonis. The sequence continues at coordinate 7,308,398 of JAWNPC010000262.1, read as the reverse complement.
ATCATTTATTTGACAGCACACTTACATACATAAATATGTATGTACATATATGACATATTTATATGTGTGAGCTGAGTTGTTAATAGTGCGACAGTATTTGACTGTCAACAGTTAATAAGTATAAGTACCCAATGCCCAAGCAAGAGTGGCCTGATTTCCGAATGGCCGATTTTAACAGCTCTTTAAGTTATCGATAACATACACTTGTAAAAGTATTCAAAAAGGTTTGCGATTTGTGTTACGCCTGAAATAATTTGAAAAAAAATACAAAATAATACTATATTCCGACGTAGTTTGCAATCTGACGATGAGTGCTCAACAATTGGCCGCAGCATTTATATTACTTTATTTTATTTGATAGATCTTTTATATGTACATATTTTGGAGAAGCTCGAGCATAATATTCAATACGCTATTGCCAGATTAACTCCACTCACAGTTGAACCGAGTCACACATCAAATATTTTGTATGTATTTTTCCCTCTAGTTCTACACACAACTCCTATTTTCCGTTGCTCACTCGCCCCTGCCATTTTCGGCTAAGCAACATTTGCATTAGTCGGATCTGAATTGATGTCTTTAGCATCACTATTCAAATCGTTATCAATCAGATCTAGTTGTTTGTTAAATTCAATTGGACCACTATCTCTTGTTACCATATAGTTTGATTTCCAGATATTCCCCATAGTATTAAACTTGTTAATCTCCGGCTGAAGCCTACGAACTGTTGTCATATATTCTTTGAAAGCTTCCGGGCTCAACAGAAAAACTTGTTCGTGTAGCCCCTGGTTTGGTATATCATTCAAATACGTCTTACTGGTCACCATAAGAGACTCATCGAAATTTTATGAAAATTCAAAGAACTCAATAAGTTCGTCCACTTTCATAGATTTGGCATGCTCAACCAACAACTCCAAGCATTCGTCGGTTATTGACGGTACAATCCACTGATTCCCGAAAGTGTATAGATCCATTAATGTAGTGTAATCATATTCTTTAAGCTTCTCGAGATTATAGGAATAAACATATTCACGAAACTTTTGCAATATCTTGGCCGTTTTTTCCGATTTGTCACGCCCCCAATGGGCGTAGACATGCCATTTTTGGCCGCTTACGCTCCAAAAATATGGCAATATCCGGGTTTTTGTTTTGTATATCACGCCCCCAACGGGGCGTAACAATTATTTTAAATTCATCGATAGAGGAGCTCTAAAACTTAAGTAGATCTGATAAACTTCTGCGATTTGACACGCCTCTTATGGGCGTAAATATAGCCGTCATATCTTTTTGATCTTGGTTTGTCAACGCGAATATACATTCTGAATTTCAACTCTCCAGCAATTCAACTAACACAGTTTCTGACATACCGGAAAATGCATTTTGCGATTTGCTACGACCCTAGTGGGAGCATCGAGAAAGTCTTGACACTTTATAGTTCGAGGGTATACAAGAGTAAATGTTCCAAACTTCAAGTCTCTAGCTTCAATAGCGGCGAAATGGTTTGCGTTCATACGGACAGACGGACAGACGGACGGACAGCAAGACGGACATTGCACAAACCCAATACACTCATTTATAATCATAGCTGTGGGCATCAACTTTGATAATTGATAACCAGTTCATTATAAGAGCTATATTGTAGTCTAACTCAGCAACGGCTATAATCTCACTTCGATAATTTCAAAAATAATTGAGGACAAAATATTGTATGTGCCATAAACAAATCACAATTTATTAGCCAGACATTTATGATTGTAAAACAAATTTGTGAATAAATAGCAACAAAAATAAATATATAGAATATATTTATTATTTTATTTTTACTACTCACGCATACCGTTTGTAATACTTTGGATATGCATTAACAAATACATAGCTGAGTATATTTCAAAACGCAGATCGGACAGGGTTCAGGGGATCTCCGACTAGGAGATCGGCACCTTCAACTGTTTATATAAACATCTGCGTGATCAAAATTAATTGTAGAATTCGATTTTATGTTAAAAATTAATAAGAAACACTAGGCCAATATTGTTTTGTGGAGAAATAATCTGAAATGAGAAAATATGGTTTGAGGCACCAGGCATTAAGCTATGTTACTCATCTCTAATTCGCATCCATGTATTACTCACTTGGCACTGTTACTGCAAACGGAAATGTCATATTCGTTTAAAATAACATCGATTTAGCCAAAACCATAATTTATTTCGACATTTTGTATCTACAGGCTAGACTAAACGAAGCAATTACCGCTTTTAATTTCTTATCTTATTAAGCAATCCTGCTTAACTTTTCTATCATGCATTTCTGTGTTATCGATTCAGTAGTTTGTCATTCAATTTTAAATAAAGCTGCTTATCGACTGCAACAATCACTTATCGATTATTTATTTTTCCAAAAACTATCAGTTCAATTGAAAGTTTCAGTTGTCCGGCAGTGCTAAGGCGTCTTTTGTGTGTGGAGACCCAGATTTTTAGGTCAGAAAGATTTCGTATTGGCTGTTAAATATTGACGGTAAAACTGTACGCTCATGTAAGTTTATTAACTTTAATGCTATAAAATATGTATGGTCGTATGATTAAATTTAATTTCTCCTTAACCTCAAAAAATTTCATTCCAGCATTAAACTTCTGCTGATCAAAAAGGCTTTTATATCTTCTGGAAGTAATTTATATCGCTTGTCAAGATGGTTAAATGGTAAATATCCTGTATACGCTATTTCTTCTAAAAGTTTTTTTTTAAGGTTTTTTCCTGCTCTTCAAAATTTGGAGACGCAGTTGTCCGACTGTCGGGTTATCATAGACGACAAAGTATTCGAGTGCCATAAAGTGATTTTGGCATGTGCCTCGGATGTCTTTAAGCGCATGCTGTTAACCAACTGCCAGGAATCCATTTCTGGGGATATAGTCTTAACGAATGTAACTCCAGGCACTTTTGAAATATTCCGAGAATATGTTTATTCCTATAATCTCGAGAAGCTTAAGCAATATGATAGCACAGAGCTAATGAATCTTTATAAATTCGCGGATCAATGGATTGTGCCATCAGTAACTCAGGAATGCGTGGAGTTGTTGATCAATCTTGCCAATATTGTGGACATCAGTCAACTAATTCCGATGTTTGAATTTGCATATAATTTCGAAATCACGTCTCTTCTAAATCTCATTAAGTCGAGGTTAGGGACCATGCCAAGCAAGTTGGATGCCTATCCAGCTATGCTATTAAGCTCGAAAAGTTTTTGACGGAAATAAGCCGCTTTAAGATGATAGTCAAATACTTGAAAATGAATGGACTAGTAAACGATAAAAAACTTAAGGAAAATCCGCCAATTGACACTAAATGCGCTGAAAATAATGAGAAGCTAAATAGTGATACTAAAGACAGCCAATCAAACGATTTTAAAGAGAAAACAGAGGAAGGTGATATGGACTTAAAAAGCAAGGATAAGGTGAAGGTAGACGAATATGTCAAATCCTTATTGGAATCCATAGATTACACAGAAATGAGTAGCGCCGAATTTTATGCAGGCCCAGGGAAGTCTAATTTCTTTACACAGGAATTTAAATATGAAATGTTATTCAATATTTCACAACAAAATCGACACAGCATCAAATTTTATTAAAATAAAATTAATAACAATAATAAATAACCATTTATGACGAGCAGAAGCTATTCAAAAATAAACGGATTATCCTGTTATCGATAACAATAAGTTTTGTTTGTTTTCTTTTTGGGGTACTTTTCAACACTATTTAAATAAGAAAAAAAGAGCCAGCTGGAAAGAGAAAGACTGAAATTACTTGATAAACCGCAGCTGCGAAGTACGAAATAGATTTGGCAATATAACGTATGATTAGCCAACTATCAAATACCAACATCGCATCGATTGCTTATCAACTACCATTACGCACTTGACTGTACGTGGACTGTAGTGCAAGAAGTGGAGAAGCCATGAAAATGAAGGCCACAACCCAAAAATTGGCAAAGCTGCGGGAGCTGATGCAATGTGCCAGTGCCAGTACGCCGGGAGCAGCTGGAATCAGCGCATATGTGGTTCCATCTGATGATGCACACCAGAGCGAATATCAATGTGCGCACGATGAGAGACGAGCATTTATAAGCGGCTTCACTGGGTCGGCCGGCACAGCGGTCATAACGAATGACAAGGCATTGCTGTGGACAGACGGTCGGTACTATCAGCAGGCGGAGCAGGAACTGGATGCGAATTGGACATTGGTGAAGGATGGACTGGCAGCAACGCCATCGATTGGTACATGGCTGGGCAAGAATTTGCCCAAAGGCAGCGCCGTTGGCGTTGATCCACAATTATTCTCATTTCGCGCAGCGAAAACCATTGAGAAGGATCTGAATGCATCCGATTGCAAGTTGGTGGGCATCGAACAAAATCTAATCGACCAGGTTTGGGCCGACGATCAGCCGCCGCGTCCCTCCAACATTTTGATAACATTGAAACTGAACTTTGCCGGCGAGTCAATTGCCAAGAAGTGGGAACGCACGCGCCAGCAAATGAAGCAACATAACACGAATGCCCTAGTCGTTAGCGCTCTGGATGAGATCGCCTGGTTCCTCAACATGCGCGGCTCCGATATTGCCTACAATCCGGTATTCTTTGCATTTATGATCGTGACACACACGGACATTGTTTTGTATATCGATGCGTCCAAGCTTCCAGCCAACTTTGAGGATCATCTTCAGGAAAATGGGGTCCAAATATCAATACGTCCCTACGAAGCGATTGGCGATGGCGTACGTCAAATGACGTCCGATGCCAACGATAAGATATGGATATCGCCCACGAGCAGTTTGTATTTGAATTGCCTCGTACCGAAGCCGGCGCGCCATCAGGACATCACGCCGATTGCCCTATTCAAGGCGATCAAAAACGAACAGGAAATCGAGGGCTTTGTGAAAAGCCATATACGAGATGGCGTTGCCTTGTGCCAGTATTTCGCGTGGCTGGAAGCGGCGGTGGAACGGGGTGAGGCAGTCGATGAAATGTCGGGTGCGGATAAGTTGGAAGCATTTCGTAAAACCAAGGAGAACTACATGGGTCTCAGCTTCACAACGATAAGCTCGTCGGGTCCGAATGGTTCGGTCATTCACTATCATCCGGCGCAGGAGACAAACCGATCCATCAACGACAAGGAAGTCTATCTATGTGATTCGGGCGCACAATATTTGGACGGCACAACTGATGTGACCAGAACTTTTCACTTTGGCAATCCCACCGACTTGCAAAGGGAGACCTATACACGTGTGCTCAAGGGTCAGCTCACATTCGGATCGACTGTATTTCCCACAAAGACCAAGGGGCAAGTGCTGGATGTGCTGGCCAGGAAATCTCTCTGGGATGTTGGCCTAGACTATGGCCATGGCACTGGCCATGGCATTGGGCATTTCTTGAACGTTCACGAAGGTCCCATGGGCGTGGGCTTTCGCCCAATGCCCGATGATCCCGGACTACAGCAGAATATGTTCATTTCCAATGAGCCCGGATTCTATAAGGATGGCGAGTTTGGCATACGCATCGAGGACATTGTCCAAATTGTGCCCGCCCAATTGAATCACAATTTCGCAAATCGTGGCGCTCTGACGTTCAAAACCATCACAATGTGCCCGAAGCAGACGAAAATGGTTATCAAGGAACTGTTAACCAAAGATGAAATCAAACTGCTCAACGACTACCATAAATTGGTTTGGGAAACTCTCTCGCCACTCTTATGCAATGACTCTTTCACCTTGGCTTGGTTGAAAAAGGAGACCAATGCCATATGAATAAGGTTTCTTAACTCTGTTCTCTGTTCCCTATTTTCTATTCAATCAAAGCAACAATCTTATTATTTTCTTTAAATAAATGCCCTTTGGCGCACTGAAAAGTTAATATGAATCATGAATTGGAATCCAATTGGAATTACAGAGCTGTCACCATTTCAGGCCTCACTTATCGAAGTATTATTTGTCGTTTCCCAGCACTGGTTTGTTGATTGGGTGCGTATCACATCCAAGTCTTGGCCTTTGACGTTATTTCTATTTTATCACACATATATTTATATATATATATTTTAATTTTTGTTGTAATTTTATATTTGTAAAAATCATGAGCAAATGGTACGTTTAGCTGTGTCCCCGTCCCCCATGAACATTATTAAATGATCTATTTCAAGGTTGGTGGATGCATCCAAAATAATGAGCAACGATGCCAGCTTTACGGACTGCGTTATTGTGGTGGGTGCGACAACATTTAACTGCCACAAGCTGATCCTGTCGTACGCCTCGGAGTTCTTCAAGCGCATGTTTCTGGGCGATTTCAAGGAGGCGATGTCCACTCGAATACAGTTGGAGGACATTACGCCAGCGACATTCAACATATTCCGGGAATACATATACACATACGAAAAGACCAATCTCTGCGAATATAGCACACAAACAATCATTGAACTGTTTGTCAGCGGCAATCGTTGGCTGGTGCCATCCATCATCGAGGACTGTCTGATCATATTGACGGAGCGGGCCAAGTCCATGGAGGTGGACGATTTGATTGATCTGTATGAGTTGGGGCACAATTTTGACAGCAAGAACCTAATCAAGGATGTTTCGTCCATCCTCACATCCAAGCACTATAAGCATTTGCTTTGCGATAAAGTTCTTCACCTCGGCAAGGATGCGTTCTCTGAATATATGTCCATTACAGCAAAATTGATGTCGGAAATCGAGCGTTACAATATGATTGCTAGGTTCTTGGAACTGAATGGTTTCGTGAATGAACACGATGCCGTCGACGATTGCAGCCCCAAACCAAAGGATGACGATAGCGAACTCAATGACAACTCAACGACCGACGAAGCAGTCAATTTGAAGCTCGAAATTAACAATGTTGAACCGGAATGTAAATCGGCGCAAAAAGAATGTCGTATAAATCGAGACAAGTATGTTCAAGATCTACTTGGCCATATCAATTTTACGAAAATGTCTGGGGACGAGTTCTACGAAGGTCCAGGCAAATCCAAATTCCTCACCTTAGAAGCCAAATTTGAAATATTGTACAAAATTCAAAGCCGTCGCATAAATCGACTAACTGTGCTACTAAATCAATATCGAGCAATGTGAATATCTAAATAAATTCCAACTATTCTTTTTACATACATATGTATTTCCCAACATCGGGATATCTTATCGCTAACTGAACTCGACTTGCACATAGTAAATCAAGACATTATCTTGAGAGTATAAATTTAAGCTGAAGAGCCTTAAAGTGCTAAAAACAAATAATGAAGTCATAGTATTTTCAAACGTTCTTAAAAACGAAATAAAACAATTAAATTTTGACATTTGCTTTTTTTTTGTTGTTTTTTGTTTTAATACACAATTTGTCCAAACACTTAAATGGGATTTTCTTCATTATTAAGAAATAAAGTGCAATTGTTTTTAGATTTGTTTTTTATATACTTAGATGGTTTATGTATTATTATGTATTTGTATTTGTATTTGTATCCGTAAATTTGTAGATATTTATCATTTCGTTTAGTTTTAATATTTTGTATATACTTTATATATATATATATATATATATATATATATATATATATATATATATATATATATATATATATATATATATATACATATATATATATATATATATTTATTTAAATCGATATAGGTAAAGGTATGTAGATAGGTAATAATATTCATTCGCCTGTTTGTTTGCTTGTTTGTTACTTGTGTGGTTGGTTGCTAGGTTTTACCCATATTTTCTCTCATTTCGGTCACATAGCTATAACATCTTAAACATCATTACAATAATCAATCGTATATAATTATATATATATATTTTTAGTATTATATTGTTGTTTTTTTTTTCTTTCTTTTTTGTATTATTTGCATTACTTCGATTTAAATCTTAATATTTATTATATGTACTTAGAGAGTAGCGTCATCGAGCATATTGAATTCGTCAGAGCTAAGGGTTAAATCGTAAATATTGGGCATTTCTTTTGAATAGTGTTTTGCACGCCGTTCAACCGTTGTACGGTCAACACCTTAAAACACAATCTCACAGTTCTATTTATAAACATTTCCGTATCAATTTTGCTTTGTTGTTTGTTTGTTTTGTTTTTCGTTTTTTTATTGCTTCCGCCTAGGGTTTGCATTGCTATTTGGGTTTGGCAAATTCAATATACAAGATGGAGATACTATTTCCTTTCTTATCTTTTCTTTTTTTCTTCTGTTGTGTTTTGTTTTGTTTTTGTTTTTGTTTTGAAAGTGGGCTTTGTTGTTGCATGTTGCTTGCTTCCTAACGGTTCTGAGTTTCATCATCTGCTCGCCGTCGCAGTTGCAGCTGCAGTTGCATTTACATTTGCATTTGCATTTGCAGCTTAAGCAGCTGCGATTGTTTCTCTGCGAACTACTATTTGCCTTTGTTTTGTTTCTGGTTCTGTATGCGTACGCATCAGAGCACCTCGGAGACGTATTTGGGACGCTTGGCTGCTGTAGCATCGGCAGTGACGCACTCCTCCTCGCCGGCCTCCATGTGACCGCTATAATCGGTTGGCAGCTCTTCGTAAATAATCTCAGGATGCTGTTGCTGTTGTTGCTGCTGCTGCTGCTGCTGTTGATGCAGTTGCGTTGGCTGCGCCGGATGCGACACGGCCATTACGTGATTTCGCTTGAGCGCAATCAAAGCGCCCACACCACCGCCACCACCTCCGCCATCCACATGCGCTTGCTGCACAGTGACGCTGGCATTTTGATTGGTTACATAGTACGGACTGCCGCTGCTGCAAAACAAATGTAAATAAACAATTGCATTAGAAATAGTGAACTCGTATTAACATAAAGTTGCAGAAAAAAAAAACATACTTGAATTGATTGGAATTATTTGCCAACGTCTGTGGCGGCTGTTGTTGTTGTTGTTGCTGTTGTTGTTGTTGTTGTTGCTGGTGCGCAGTTTGAGAGTTGTAGATTATTTCTGCAAATGATGATATAGATATTATTAATAAAAGCTATACTAACAACATCTACTTTCCGTCTAATAACAAGTATTATTAATCTATGTTGTTTACAGGTAAGCTAATGTACAGGCATTTATATATACTCTAGCAAATAGACATGACCTACCATACTTTGTTGTTAATATATTCATTTTAGAGCTTTTCGAAAATTATATCTTTCATAGTATTTTTCATATTTTTGTTATTTATATTATATTTTTCTGTTCTTATTTAGGCTATACATTAGACTGGTTAAATTTACCTTTAAGTTGACTCTCGTTTTGTCAATATTCTTCTGAATAAATAAATAATATACAATTCTATCTAAATCAGCTTCGATAGCAAATCTTAATAATTATGAATTTGTATAGCAAGATATCAAAATGAAAAGTAGCTAAGTTATACAGTCTATATAAGTACAAGTACAACAGACAAGACCAACTATTTGCTGGAAGCATTAATATGAAGCTGCTTATAAGCCGCCCTAAACCACATCAGGTGTCAACTCGGTTTACCTGCATCGGCGGCGCGCTGTTCGAGGGACATGCCCGGTGAGCCAGGAGCTGATTGCAGCACAATGTCCTGCAATGGTGAGCTCTCGCGTGAGTTATCTGTAGGGCAAACAAAATGGTTTACTAATTGAAAGCGCTTTAAATGATTTAGTTGGCTTACCCATATGACTGGGCGAGACGGGCGCCGAGCGTGGCATGCCATAGGGCGGACGGAAGCCCTGACTGCTGCGCTGACGACGTTTCTTATAACTGTGATCGATCAGCTTGGCGCCACTATCCGGATCGATGCGCCAGAAGGAGCCCTTGCCTGGCTCATCCTGCGAGCGCGCCACCTTGATGAAATACCTACAATAGAAACTTGTGTGATTAAATCTGCAATTTCCAGCTGGGAATTGCAATCGTTGACAAACCTATTTAAACTGAGATTATGACGTATGGAATTCTGCCAACCCTTGTTGGTCTCCTTGCGGTAGTAGGGATAATGCTTGACAATGAACGAATAAATGCCAGAGAGTGTCAGCTGCTTATCGGGAGCAGCCGAAATGGCTTGCACAATCAACTGAGCATAGCTATAGGGCGGCTTCTCATTGTGATTGTAACTGGCTGTCGACGGTGTCTGGAATAGATCCTGCTGCAAATGACAATTTAATTTATTTAATAGATATATTTTGCATAATAGATATATATTATTATTGCCCAATATTTACCGTATTGTTGTTGCTATAATTGTTATAGCTATTGGCCTGATTCTGGTGGAAACCCTGGCGAGGACTAGCAGGACAACTGTTGGCAGCGCTTATTGTACCTGTCGAAGAGACAAAAGAATAGCCAATTAATACAAGGATTGATAGCTGACAATATATATATATATATATATATTTATATATATATATATATATATTTATATATATATATATATATATATATATATATATATATATATATATATATCGGACTATTATAGAGAACATTTAACAATATATTGTTTATTGTGAAACAATTATAATATAATACAGTTGATGTAAGCTAATAAGATTAGACCTGGAAGCATCCATTATCGGATTATTTGACATCTTTAAAGGGAGCTTTTATGACATTGCTTACATTTCTCTCGAAAGTCTATGAATCCGCCCCAAGCACTAATTGTGCTTAAGTCTTTAGAATATCTGACTAACAAGTCTTGATCGCAAGAGAAGTATAAATTAGATTATTTGCACAGCTGACAAAGACTGACTCGACTCAGATAGAACAAGTTTCGAGTCGCTCTGCATAAATCAATCCAATTGGAACTGACGTCTAATTTGAATCGGGCGGGATGTGAATGCCGCTTACCAGTTGGTGATAGATAGGGACTCTTTTGCTCCTTTTTGGGTATTGAAATTTTGAGCGGTGCATAGATGGCAGCTCCATCGCTTCCGGTGGTTAACAGCTGTGATGCTGCGGGCGGTGCACCGGGCAGGCGTGGCTGCTGTTGCAGGGATGTGTGGTGAAGCGGGTGGTGTGGTGTGTTTGGGAGTGGGTGGTGTGGCGGCAGCTGTTGTTGTTGTTGCTGCTGCTGCTGCTGCTGCGGCTGCTGCTGCAAGTGATGCGCTGGTTGTTGTTGCTGTTGCTGGCTGTGATGCTGCGACGCCTGCAGCGAGTGCAGCTCATCGCGTGGAGGCGGCGTAATAATAACATGAGCACCTCCTGTCCCAGCCACCGGCGGACTGCTCAGCACTGGTGCCGCATCCGAGACACTGTCCGCTGGCGCAGACACAAAACTCTCGAACTCGATGCGTATCTCAGTGCTCGGGAATCGAAAGAAGCAGCTGAAAAACGCAAAACATCATTAGTTGAGTCATGAATGGAATAAATTAGTTCAAGAACTTACCGCTGGGGCAGTCGCAGTGGATCCACATTGCGTCGCTGCAGAAAGTCATCAACGAATATGCCATTCTTGCTGAGGCACTGCACAAAGAAGGCGCGGCGCTCCGGATAGTAGAGCACCTGGAAATGTTTGCGCGAGACCAAGTTGTTCTCGGCTACGTTGAAGTGGACCAGTGACGTGGATGAATTGCGTCCAATGACGGTCACTTCGTCCGTTATATGGAGCAGATCCTCATTGAAGCGCAGCACACCATTCACTGGCGGGGAGCTCGAGGATACGACTTCATGGGCAGGTGGGTGGTTTGCTGAGTTGTTGTTGTTGTTATTGTTATTGTTGTTGTTGTTGTTATTGTTATTATTGTTACTATTTTGATTATTGTTAGCCAATTCGGCGCTGCTATTATTATTGGTATTACTATTATTGTTATTGTTATTTAACGCTGCAGCGGCGCCATGATGAAGCTGCAGCATGTCCTTAGCTGCGGCAACAGTTGCCGCGTCTGCAGAGCTCGCTGCTGCTGCGGAGGTGGGTGTGTTTAAGACGGTGTGTCCCGTTACAATGTGATTGTTGTTGTTGTGGATGCTGCTGGGATTGCTATGGCTATTGCTATTGTTACTGCTGCTGCCGTCGTCGTTGTTGTTGTTGTTGCTTATATTGATGCTTGTTGCTAATATTGTGGTTGTTGTTGTAGTGGCGGCCATTGAGAGGTATCCACTTGCACACTGACTGCTGCTGTTGCTGTTGTTGTTGTTGTTGCTGCTGTAATTCAACTGAAAATTTCATTTATTACTATTATTGTTCTTCCGTTTAAGTAATTAGTGCAAATAAACAAGAAAATACACACACACACACACTAGCAGCGCATTGTTTTTGTTTATTTTCTTTTCTTTTTGTCTTTCGTTTTCTTTGGCTCTCGCTTTTTCTGTATGCGGCGCGCTTTCAAGTGTTGTAAATAAAACTGACAAAGCGCGTGTTGCACACCGACCGAATAATATGTATTTTGTGCAGCTTTTCACGCGTGTTTTTATGCTCAAGGTTTTTCGTCAGCCATAGCCAAAAAAAAAAAAAAAAAAAAAAGCACGCAAAATATATTTCCCAAATATATATACATACACACACATATATGTATATATAGCAAGCACTCTTTAGGCAGTTTGTCTCAGTCTTCTACTTCGCAGAGAGCGCGACAAAAAAACAAGTACTTTTTTTTTTCGTTTTTGCTTTGCTTATGTTTTGCTACCATAGCCGTTCACATGCATGCATACAAACAGACACTCACACACGTACACACACACATACAGACATATTAAACCGACTCGCACTCGGCAACAAGCAAAAACAAAAACAACTCGGCACAACAATAAAAACAATAATAACACTACTACTACTACGTTGCGGCACTACGTGAGTAAACGAACACATGCACACGCACACGCCACACACACACACACACACACTCGCACACATACGTATTGAGTACATACTGCTCATAGCAAAACACAATGCGTTGGAAAGACGTATTGTACGCGCGTGCGCTCACTCTTGATGCGGTATCGGCTTGCCCGGGCAGCAACTGGAGAGTAGCAGAAAAAGAGAGAGAGAGAGCGCAAAGTACCCAAATAGCTCTCAATTGGAGCAGCTGCCGGTTGCAGAACTACAAATAAATAAAGCTCGGCCAGCACAACTGGGCTTTAAGATAATATTCATTATTTTCTATTGAGGAACGCGCGCGCAATGCAGCATCATTGTGTTTACGCCTGACAATTTGTCAAGTTTCGCTGCTTGCGTTTGCTGCTACGCCAGCCAGTGTTGCCAAATGTGCAAAAGTAATGAAAACGTGCTTATATTCAAGCACACACACACACGCACACACATTACACGCACAGCTGCACACATATACAAATGTAAATATAAATATCTAAAATAAACATGCATCGTTTCTTCTAGATTTGTATAACCTATCATTATTATTGAATAATTACACTTGCAGAAATATTTTTGTATTTGTGCGAACAATTTGAGAATTGAGTAAGAGCCGACAGATCGAATGTCCTAAATATCAATATTCATCAATGATGAATTGGCAACTCTGCAGTTGACAGTTACACTTTTGGTAATAAGCTTTGGGCCTCAGTTGGCAACACTGGCCAGTAGCGTGCTCACTTTGTTTCTTGTCTAAAAATGACAATCATCATATATGTACATATGTATGTACATAGCTCACATATGAATTAATGTATGTACATATGTACATACAAATTAATGTACTTTATATATTTACATACATACATATGAATGTATGTATGTACATACATTTGTCAAGCAGCAGAGCTAAGCCCCCACATGGCACCCATTCAATCGATCGAGCTTGCATGCAAAATGAAACCAAAATAAAATTAACGAAAACAACGTAAATAAAATGCTATAAAATAAATACAACAAAGCAAACACCTATACACACGCGCACGCACACACACACATTTAAACATACGTACGTCGTTAGGTCACTGCTACGCCGCTGCTGCTTCGCATCAGCAAAACAGAAACACAATAAATAAATAAAAACACCAAAATATACACACACACACATGCAGCGCAAGAGCGCGCGCACATATACATACATACATGCATACATAAACAAGCCCTCACACATACTTATGTATGTATATAGGCATATTGAAAATGCGTAAAAATGCCGCTCGTTGATTTTTCAGCTAGCAACGGAACCGAAAACAAAACGAAAAAAAATTAAAAACAAACGACGTCGGCGCGACTCCACCTGCTTGAGTATACGTACATTTGTGCATACATACACATACATCTGCACATACACATACACATACATACATCTCTGTATGTATGCATGTGAAAAATGTAAATATGTATGCATGCATGTGTCTTGTTTGTCTCTCACTTATTGCGGCGACTGCGGACAAAAGGACAGACGAAAAGCGTAAACATACAAAAAGCACACTTTTCACAACGTACGCTGTATGTACATCATACATACATACATTTGTATACATATATGTATTTATATGTATGTATGTATATAAATATGTTTGTTGCTTCGTTCGTTCGTTGGCGATTGCGTAAACTTGCCGCCCGCTTTTTTTTTTCCCACCTAACACCAAAATATGTACACACAGTTAAGTGTACACACACACGCACACACATACACACATATTTATATATATATATATATATACATACATGTACATCACTTGAACATGTTCCAAAATAACAAATACATTTTATTTATATTTTACTTTGTCTACTGTGTACTGTTCTTTGCTTATTAATTAATACATACTATTGTTTGTTTTTGTTACATTCGCCTTACGATTGATTATCAAACTGAACTGTTTTTGTTTTTCGCTTTTTATTATTATTTCGCTTTAGCTACTTTTTGTTTTTGCGTTTTCTATTTTTTGCACAGAAAATTTAGCACACAACACGTTTTTCGTGCAGTTCGTTCGCCACTGAGCGTGTGTGTGTGTGTGTGTGAGATTGTGTGCGTGAGTGTGTATCAACAGCATGTTTGTGTGTGTATCTTATTTTTCTTTCTATCGGCTCGTTCGCCTTGTTTATTATTATTTTTTCGTACCTTTTATAGTGCCGTTTTCGCTGCGTATTTTATGCAAATTTTATAACAATTTGAATTTACACCTTATATATAAGCTTACTTTTAACTTAATTTGTGCACTTTTCACAATTTTAATGCGGTTTTTTCAATTCTTATTTGCTAGCAGCGCGCTCCGCAGCAGCTGCCCACACGACGTGACGATAAAGAAGAAGCACGAATTCACTGCAGCCCTGACTAAGTACATTTTTCCAACCAAATAATACCAAACTGTTTGGCGACACACTGGTCACACTTGCTCCACAGCTGTTGTTAACAGCTATGCTAAATGTCTGTTATTGGTTATGTTTTGTAACCAACTCGCATGAGTTTCGAAAAGGAATTAAAAGGAATTTTCTGTGAAAATGCAAAGTCTCACACGGCTACTGAGCACATGCACATTAACGCTGCAGCCGCAGCAGCGCGGTGCATTGGCGGTGCTGCAACAGCTGCGCACTAAGACGAAGGTTGTTGAGAAACCCAAGCCAGGCGCCGGCCAACAGTTCCGGCGTACAGTTCACTTTCCGGATGAATATACGGTGGCGCCCTTGAAAATAACACATTTGGCTGGCCGTGATCCCATCAGCGGTCGCATGGTGGCCAAGGGCATCGGCGGCGGCATCAAACAGCAATATCGCTGGATCAAATGGGTGCGTGACGGCCCCAGCGAGGGAGCCCCCCAGGAGGAGATCGTGGTGGAGCTGCTGCGCGACGGCTGTCGCACAGCAAAGGTGGCTCTAGTTGCCGTCGGAGACGAACTAAAGTATATACTGGCCACAGAGAATATGCGAGAGGGCGACATACTGAAGACGTCGCGCGTGATTCCGCGCATCCCAGGTGAGTGGATGAGTTCAACTGTGGCCAGAATGAGCTAAACACAATCTTGGCATTGCAGTGCGTCCGAATGATGGCGATGCATATCCCTTGGGCGCATTGCCCGTGGGCACGCGCATCCATTGCCTGGAAAAGAATCCCGGCCAGCCCTGCCACCTGATCCATGCCGCCGGCACCTTTGGCACCATTCTGCGCAAGTTCGACGACAAGGTGGTGGTGCAGCTGCCCTCCAAGCGCGAGTTTGCCTTCGATCGCACCTGCATGGCCACCGTGGGCCGGCTCTCGAATGTGGAGCACAACAAGGAGCATGTGGGCAGCGCGCAGCGCATGCGAGAGCTGGGCAATCGACCCCGGTCGGGCCTGTGGCGGCGCAAGGAGGGCAAGCATGGCAGAAAGATACGCCGATTGCCGCCCATGACGACGATAGCGCCGCCCCCACTGCCCAAGGAGCAGGAGCTCAAGCTGACGCTCAACTTATAAACAACTTTTGGATATTTTTATTTTCTTTAATTTCATTTCATTTCTTACTTTTGCTATTTGCTATGTGAGCCATGTGAGCCATGTGAGCCATGTGCAAGATGCGATTAAACAACTATGTGGAGAAGCGGTTACATACTATTTGCGCGTTTTCTTCATGGAGAAGCCGGTGCCATGGAAGCTGTCGGCATCGGTGCCAGCTGCCTCGCCGGCTGCCGCCTCGCCGTCCTCTTGGCCGCGATCGCTGATGGGCTTAATGTTGCGATCGAAGCGGAGCAGCCCGAATTGGAATTCGTAGTCGGGCACGCCGCGTGGCAATACCTTCTTTAGCACGGGCGTCTCCAGTTGGCTGTCCTTTTTCTTCTTGCCATCGAGGCGCACGCCGGAGCCCTTAAAGGTCTCCACCAGCTCCTCGTGCACGGTGCCACCGGCAGCAGCCTCGTTGGCGCCAGCTGCCTGCCCACCCGACTGCGTGGCCGGCTGCTGCTCGCTGTGCTCCTTGTAGCCCACCGGAGCCTCAAATTCCACGTTCATATCACACTCAATGATGCTGACAGCATTGCCAGGACGGGTCTCCAGCACGCACAGCTCGTAGACCTTCTTGTTGTACTTGATGGCAATGACGTCGCCCTTGGTCAGGCAGGCGAAGTTGCGCAAGGCATTCTCCAGCACAGCTTTGGGATTTGTTATGTCCAAGAAGTCGGTGCTGTGCGGCTGAAATTTGGAGAAGGTGGCCACCTGCAGTGAGACGCTCTCGATGCTCAGTATGTCGCCCTCCTCCAGCAACAGGTTGTCCATCATCCAGTAGGGCAAATAGCATTTGCCCTCGTCCGCCACGAATTCCAGGACGCCAGCGTGCGAGGAGCGCGATTTCTTCTTGTTGGTCAGCTTGAAGAGCATGGGATACTCGACATTCAGGCGAGTCAGTGAATCCAATGCAGATGGCGGCATTATAACTGCAAGCAATCATATTTTATTTATACATATATATGTTTATCAATTATTAAATATATTTATTTACTCTTTCCGCCCTTCTCGACGTCGGAGCGCTCGTTGCCTGGCAGCATAGAAACTGAGAAGCATTTGTAGGTAACTTGAAAGCTACGTCCGCCGTCTGGGAACATCATATTGAAGCCGCTAAAGTGGAACATTTCGACTTTGTTGGCACTCAAATATTGAATTTGTTGCTTTGCAATTACCAAAATTTTTTGTAATGTCACGATTTGTTTTTGTCGTGCTTGAGGAAAAACAAAGTGAGCAAAATATGTCAGCTTAACAGAGCACTGGCAATAACAGTCAGCTGTTAGACGCTGTTGTTAACAGCGGTCAAAAAGGGGGTTGAAATTGCGTTAAGGCTGGACTGAATGTGCTTTTCCAAGTTTTATTTGACCAACTTAGCTTTATTAATTGAAGTAAGTTTGCTGTTAAGTATATGTGCATATATATCGGCTGTTAAGTTGTGTAACTTATCAACATATCGATAACAGCGAACTATCGTAATTTTTTTTAGCAAGCCGGCGCTCGCAGTTGTGCGCGCGCGTTCATCACGCTTCAATTTCTCGTCAAATAAATTGTGATTTGAATAAAAGTGTTGCTATTTAAGTGAGTAATAACCAGCAAATAAGAACTCATTATTAACAACATGCTAAGTATATGTAGCTGGCAAGCGCATTGAGTGTTGAAAGAACAGCAGTGTTCAATAAGTGTGTGTGTGTGTGTGTATATATATATGAGTGGGTGTATGTATATGGTCCCCTGTGTATCCTTGCGTAGTCCTGCTGGCGCCGCGTGTCTATATTTTTTTTGCTCTTCTTTTATCAGTCCGCGTGGGCCGTGTCTGTATGTGCGTAAATTTCTGTGCATGTGTGTGTGTGTGTGTAGGTGTATATACACCTACATATATTATGCAGATTAGCAAAAAACCTTCTTCTTTTCTCTGTCATCAAATCGCTTTAAACATTTTTATCGGAAAAATCAATAAACGAATTGGAAATTTAAAGGCATGAAAGCAATCAAAATGGCTTTGCTTTATTATAGAGTTGGCTTCTGATCTGCTGCTGCGTGTTGATGAAATGCATTTGTTGCAAATTTGCTGTTGGGTACAGTTATTGTCCTGGCGGACAGCGTGTTCGAAAATATTACAGTTCGACATGCGCTGTTGCCATGTGCAGCTGTTTTCAAGTTTGTTGTTGTTGCTGTTGATGTCGCCTCGCAGCTGCTGCGGCAAGCACAACAGAAGACAACGATATCTTGCTATCTCTTTCTAACACTTTCTAGTTTCCACATTCCAATCCGTCGAATTTCGTTTGTCTGCAAAATAATTGCTCATCCCTTGGTAGAGCTTTAATCCTTTACCCCACCCCCCGTTTACCCAACACTATTGCGTATGATTCACGCGCGCAGAATACAAAAAATTGATTGTCCAATTGGCATCTTATTGGAAATTCAGCACAGCTGAATATATGCGAATTGAAGCGTTTCATTAGTACAGTTTAATATTGGCGAATATTTAAGAGACTAACTAACTAATTTAATAAATATAAAAAAGGTAAAAAAATTAATAAAATAAATAAATAAATAAAAAATATAAACAAACATAACATATAAAAAATAAATAAATAGAAAATATAAATAAAAAGTAAATATAAAATAGAAATAAATTAAAAAATGTATAAATACTTTTAAGCTGGCAGCAAACATGCGGCGCTTGCTAAATCAAACTGTGTGAGCAGTGGCTGCAAAACTGTATTGGCTGCTGTGGGCACATGCATAGAGGAAATATTTCATATAATTTTCTTAAGCTTACGTCAAACAGGAATACATGCGTGTTTTCTGCACATACACATGTATATGTATGTATGTGTGTATGTGTGTATGTGTGTACATATAATATCATGAGTAAACAAAGTGATTGGCAGCAGCCGCCGCAGCAGCCGCGGCAGCAACAACCCCAACAAGGTCGCAGACTATAGCCTGGGCAGCTGGACAGGCCATAATTCAATTTGTTCTATTGCAGCTCAAACTGTTGACAAAGTACAGTTAGCATTTGCTATGCTCTTTACCTGTCTCACTCTGTCTCCTTCTCTCCCACTCTTTGAGCACTTTGCACCTAACGGATATTGCTTGGATCTATCTGGATATGTCTGGCTTTCATCAATAAAGTTCAGCTTATTTCTTTTCTTACTTCTTCGACTCTATTCCACCCACACTTTCGCTGTTGCCACGCTGCTGCTGCCTCTGCGTCTGTGTGTGTGTGTGTGTGAGATAGCTACTCGCTTGCATATAAATTTCCAATAAGAACTTTAAAACGCTGCTCGCGTCGCTGCCTCTTCCATGTATTTCTTTGCGCGCCGCCAAAACTCCTATTGTTGTTCTTGCCTTCTCTTGTTTCGCACGCGTTTTTATATCTGGCGATAAACTCGTGTGTATTTGCTGTACTCAAAACAGATCAACAAAATAACGCACAAATAAAAAACATATTTAAAATCAATTGATATACATATATACATACATACATATGTATGTGTGTGTGTGTGTGTGTGTGTGTGTATAATAATAGAAGAAGCAAATTGGAAGGGAAAGTAAAGCGGAATTAGAAACAAACTTTTGTTCGATTAGCAAATTGGAACAATTTTTTTTGTTTGATGAAAACCCACAAGTCTTATTTGAATTAATGAGAATCGAGTAGAAGGGCAGCTTTTTATATAAGTTTTATTTTTATTTGCAAATAGTACACAAAATTACATTTCATGAATACATATGTATGTACATACTACATACATGCATACATACATACATACATACATACATCCATACATACATACATACATAAATACATACATAAATACAGTACAATATATAATATACAGCTGTGGTCAGGAAAATAGTAGTGCAACTGAAATCTTGGACAGCAAAATTTGCTGATAAACATAATATTTTGATAACAATTTTAAAAGAGTATTAAAACTAACTAATATATTTATATATTTATTTATATTTATTTATATTATATATTTCTTCAAATATTTCTTCAAGTTGTCTTCAAAATATTATGTTTCACAATACATTAATATATAAAGAAATATCAATAGATACAGGACAGGAAAGACAAGAACACATAAAAGGACATTTCTTAAAATTTTAAAATACAGTAGAGTCTCGATAATTTGTACCCCGCTAAATCGAAAATCGAGATAAATCAAAAAAATTCTATCCTGATCCCTGATCCCCTTGCCATTTCGAATTATCGAGACTCGACTGTATTTGATATTTTCTACTACTATTTCGGCTACTTTTCAAACTACCCTTGTATAAATGGAATATATAACAATGGTCATTTGTTATATATGTTTTAAGAATAAACCAGTGTGATGAGAATCGCAGAGCAGGGCTTCAGTTGGATACTCAATTTCTTTTCTTATTCGAAATGCGAGATAAAAATGTGAAATTCGTTTGATTTCTAAAATGAAAGAGTTTGCCAGCCTTATATAAAGACAACATATACTTTTAAAAAATTTAATTATTTACTTAAAAAATTAAAATTAATTATTGAAAAATAAAAAATAATAAAAGTGCTAGCCTCTGGGGCCTGGGCCTTAAAACCTTTATAGGAATTATAATTGCTTACATTCATAAAAAGTTTTTTTTAAAAACCTATAGATAGATATACATACATATATAGACAGTTGCTTAAGGCCTAGAGAAACCCGTGAGAATCACATAGCAAGGCGCCATTTTAATTTTTCATACGAAAAAGCCCTTGTACAGGGCATGCTTTATATAAACTTAGCTTTTAGTCTATTTCCACTTTGATTGGGTACAGTTGATGCGCTCAATCGAAGCACTTTTTCAATTTACAAAATTGATTCATTTAACAATAAACAACGAGCCCCTATTTAAGGTTCGAATTCACTTTGAACTTCAATGCGAGCAATGCAAGCTGGTAAAAGTTTCCACTTAATTGATTCGAGACCTTCGGCAGTTGTCGTCGTTGTTGTTGTTGTTGTTGTTGCACTTTATGTTTGCACGTGCTTGTTAATTACTTATAGACAGTTTGGGCTCAGCGAGGCATAGATGAAAGCATTTCCACTTCGATATTATTGATTTGCATGGCGAATTGCGACGCTTCACTGCTCACAGTTTGAGAGTCACAGTTAATGTTTTCATTAAGAAAAAAATAAAAAAATGCAAAGGTTTCGCATGACCTTGAACTTGAACAACAACAGGAGCAGAAAGAAAAAATAAAAACCACCCCAAAAACCAGTGTTGAGGGCGGGTTGTCCCATTGGGGGTAGTCCCTTTTCGCTTTGCCCACTGGATATGCATAGATTCGTCCTTGCTGGAATGCGGCAAATTAAATCAATATCTCTATAAACGAATTAAATGCACTTCTTAGTTGGCAATATCAAGGCTACCTACACCAGCAACGGCAACGGCAACGGCAACCGATGCCACGCCCCATCATGCCCAACCCCCACTTGAAGGGAAGATATAAAGCCGACGAGAATCTATTTTATAGCAAACGTTTCAATGGGCCATAATTTGTAATTTATGTATGCGCACAGTGGGTCAATTGTGCAAAATATATTGCAAAAGTCTTTCGATGAGGTCATTTCGTAAGAGTTGGCTATAAATAGTGAACGTATTTATATATTTGTTATATTTATTTATATAATCATATATAAAAGAATATTTAATAAAATGAGTAATAAATAATTAAAACTTGTTCCTAGATATTTTAAAATCTTAACAATTTTTGGTTAATAATCCAATAAATTATTTTTACATTTGAATATATTTTTAAATAATATTCTAATATACTTTTATTTAAAAAAAAATTCAAAATAATATTAGAATTTATAGAAAAACAAACAATTTTAAAATTTTAAAATAAATATTGAATAAATTTTTAAAATTTTTTACATATTTGTAATACTATTTTCCAATATTAATAATACTAATATATAATATTCTAATATTCTGTTTATATTTGAGCTCTAATAACCAAAAAAATAATAATTTGCCTAATAGAAATGGGTTTTGTGACACTGTGCTTTAACTATAGTTTCAACTCTGATGAAACACACACTTTTTTTCTGTTTTATGGGATAGTTCAAACACATAAAGTTTGCATCAATAATTTAGTTATATACTCTGTAATTGGTAAAGCTGAAATAGGGCATGCTGTACTCTATAGGTTCCCATTGTGAAATTGGAATTGGAAAATAAATTAGTCTAAACAAAATGAATTCATGCTCTTCAGAAGTAAAGCCATGAATATACATATATTTGTGACGTCATTCAGTTTATAAATAAAACTTGGCTGGAGTTGGGGTATGCCCACTAGCCCAAAATAGTGCAATGCTGCTCAAACCTCTGTGGCGTGCGTTGTAGTATTTATTTATAGCCAAACGATTCAAAACATGCCATAAATTGCCAACTAATATTGCGAGAACTCCGGTCATATCAGTGTTATACTTATGGAGTTTGTGGAGGGCGTTACTCATGAAAATATTGCGAGCATATGTCAACGTGCCGACCTTGGCCAGCAAGCAGGCAGGCAGGCAGGCAGTCAAGCAAACAGCCATTGTCCTGGTTGCCCCTTTGTCCTTTGGGTTCCTTTTGTGGCGCTCTTTTGTTTGCAACACGCTATTGTTTATATAGTTGTAGTCTGTTCTATGGGAGGCATATGTAGTTCATTGTTTAATTAATTCTTGAATAGTTTTTTTTATTAAATATTTCTTATTTGAGTTTCTTATTGGGGTTTGCTATGAAGAGCTTTAACTGACACCAATAAGATCTTTAAATTGAAGTATCTCGTCTCGACATAGTATTGTAGCAGAATTTTTCATTATTATTGTCATTATCATTAACTTTTTCGTTATCATTGTCATTATCATTGTCATTGTCATTATCATTGTCATTATCATTGTCTTTGTCATTGTCATTGACATTGCCATTGCCATTGTCATTGTCATTGTCATTATCGTTATCATTGTTATTGTCATTGTCGTTGTCATTATCATTATCATCATTATTGTCATTGTCATTAGCATTATCATTAATATTATTACATATGTAACTGCGTAGCTCCAACATTTGCTGTATTAGCCAACATCAATAAAGAAATGACAGTTACGAGCATGAATTCAATTGCCTCTTGGAATTGTTTTGAAATTGTTCACATGCAGCTTTACTGGTCGCCCATTCTAGTTAAAAGTGCTTGTGGGACACGTGCTCAGTGGGGCGCGACCTGAATGCAACAACTAAATTGCACCAATTTAAGCAATATGCAATTTTTCTTCAATTCATTTTTCCAATTGAAAAGCGCACTAGAGCAGAGCTGGAACTGCTTGCTACCGGAGACAAGAAATTCATAAACTATTTTCAAACATATTTGATTGTCAATAAGCTGCAGCTAAATAAAGGGTAGTCCCTATGGAAAATTAAAATTTATATGATAAAACAAAGAAAAAGAATTGTTAAGTTCCAGTTTTTTTTATTTATTTACCTTTATTTTGAAAATATTTGATATAAGAAAAGAATTGAATGGCTTCAACATATCTCAAGGATGGAATCGAATCTGATATTTATAATTCTCAATTTGTTCTTGCAGACATGGTGAATAACCCTTTGACGTGGAAACAAATTTGCTGTCCCAAACGTCAGGTGAGTGACAAAGTGAACAATAAATTTGGTGAACAATAAGTTTTCATACTCTCAATTTTGCAGTCAACCAAGTGGACTACCATCAACTCCTATTCAACATAACAAGAAACTTCTTTGCAACAACAACAGCAACAATACTAACTTCACTCAATCAACAACAGCAACAAGAAGAACAACTGCAGCAGCTGAAAGAAAAACTCTTCAAGTTTTTCACTCGATTCCAAGTAGAACTTTGGAACTTCATCAACTGTTAGAGAGTTAGTTATAGAGAGCAGTGGGAGACAGGGAGGGAGAAGAAGCTTTTTATTAACTTATTTTTAAAATAGTCATCTATTCTAATCAGTATTTAGTGTCCAGTCCAGTTTAGCACTAAGTTTTGTGTTTAGGTTAACGTAATTTATTGCATACTTTTAGGCAGGCCGAGCTGAGCATTGAGCTTCAGCTTGAGAGGGAAGGCTCACAGAAGACGTCAGGCTTCTCACTCAGTTTCGCTCCGTATCTTCAATTCAATTTGGTGTGCTGCACGCTTCTACTTCAGTTTTTCATTATGAAAATAACAACAATGAAGTCTAAGCGCAAATATGGCTGTTTAGAGAATATTTGAAAAGAACTTTTCAATTATTAATAATTAAGATTATTTTTCCGTGTATCGTTTATTATTGTAGTATTGTATTTTATAGTTTTCCCAGGAGCACGTTTTTCTTTGCACAAAATTCGTAAAATTTCATTTCCTCTACACACAGCACAACAATAATTTCAATTCGTTTTCAATATTTAACACTAGTTAAAGAGTTCGACGAACGGACAGACAGAGAGACAGTCAAACAGTCAGGTTAGGCAGTGTGAATAGGGGCAAGAGTTGTTTGTTGTGTTTTTGGTTTCCTTTCGAAAAAGTGAGTTTTGTGTAACCATGGAGAGTTATTCAGCGGATCTGCTATGGATGGTCATCATTGGCTTTCTCATTGCCTTCGTTCTGGCCTTTGGCATTGGCGCCAACGACGTAGCCAACTCCTTCGGCACTAGCGTCGGCTCTGGCGTGCTGACCATACGTCAGGCTTGCATCTTGGCCACGGTCTGTGAAATTTCGGGCGCTGTTTTAATTGGTAAGCTAAAAAAATTTAATTTTTTTATGATTTTAAGGCTGAGCCTAAAGCATTCGAATAAAAGCTTTGATAGTGTAAGTTACTTAATTCCTCAATTTGTACTAAGCCGTAAAGAGAACTTTATAAGGAACAAACCTAGTTGGCCTTCGAAAGCTTTTCAACAAAATTCTGAAAGCTTGGTTGGTTTTAAAAGCTTATGCATGTGCCAAAGCTGTTATTTGTTAGGGATTCTCTATACTTTGTTACAAAGTTTTGTTGAGAGTTTAAAGAACTGAAAGCTTTGAAACCAATACTAACTTAAAGCTTAACTTTGTAATACAACTTATATGAAGGCTTTAAGTATTTGCTTTTAATCACGAATACGTTTCACTTTAATCAAAGTTTGAATCACTTTTTAAATGTTATATTTGTTAACAATAAATAATAACAAATAATAAAAAAAGCTTCAAATTAGTTAGTTACTTAAAATCACCTGTTTGCATCAAAGTTTATCCTTTGGTTGTGTTTGATAGAATTTTAGAAACTTTTAAATATCAAGTTACTTAAAGTTTAGTCATAGTTTATTAAGCTTAAAGTTTTCGCTATTGCTAATGAGTTTAAGTATGCTTTAAAATAACTTAAGGATGCAAAGCTTTAAAGCTTATATAGGTATACAACTGTTTCGTTGTATACTAAAATATTTATTTTGTATTTGGATTAAGTCTCATCCTTATGTGAATATTAAAGTTTTCATCATGTGATTCAGCCTCATTCTTATGTGAATATTAAAGCTTACATCATATGATTTAGCCTCATTCTTATGTGCATATTAAAGTTTTCATCATGTGATTCAGCCTCATTCTTATGTGCATATTAAAGCTTACACCATTTCTGTTGTTTTCTTCTGCTGCAGGCTACAAGGTATCGGATACAATGCGAAAGGGCATTCTCGAGGTGAGCCTGTACGAGGGCGCCGAGGACGTGCTCATGTTGGGCTGCATGTCGGCATTGGCGAGCAGCGCCATCTGGCTGCTGGTGGCGACATTTTTGAAGCTGCCCATTTCTGGAACGCACAGCATTGTTGGCTCCACCATTGGCTTCTCGCTGGTGGCACGCGGCCTGCAGGGCTTGAAGTGGTCGACGCTGTGCACAATTGTTGGCTCCTGGTTCATTTCGCCGGTGATGAGCGGCTTCGTCAGCATTCTACTCTTTCTAGCCATACGTCGCTTCATCTTGCGCGCTCAGGAGCCGCTCAAGGCGGGCTTTCGTTCGCTGCCCATCTTCTACGGCGTTACGTTCTTCATCAATGTCATCAGCGTGGTGCTGGATGGGCCCAAGTGTAAGTGAATAGGAAGAAGATGAAGACGGCAATAGTTGAGTTGAGATCAATGAATCATGAATTTCAATGCTTCTTCTTTAGTGCTCTATATGGATAACATTCCCACTTGGATAGCGTTGAGCGTCAGCGTTGCTCTCTCGCTGCTGGTGGCGCTGTTGACGCAGCTGGTGGTGGTGCCGCTGCAGCGACGCTCGATTGCCAAGAAGCTGCGCGCCCAGAATCCGGTCAAGTTCAATTTCGAGGACTCCGTGGGTAAGTGGAGAGCCGACTAAGCAGCCGCAGCAGCATTTACTCAGCTTTCGATTTTACGTAGAGTCCTCGCCGTCCGGCAGTCCGAAGAAGCAGCGCCGTCCGCTTTCGCTTGTCAGCGAGGGTAAACCACTGCCGGCTATTGCCGAAATCACCGAGCTGGTCTCGCTCAGCGACAATTCGCCGAAGACCTTTAAGCTAGCGCCTTATGGCCTCGCGGCCAAGAATAACAATGCAACTGCCGAGGACTACAAGATCGATCCAGAGATCATACGCAAGGCTGAGGATCTGCTGGGCAAGGCCAGTCTGGACAATCCCGATCTGACTGTCACCAGCCTGAACTACATCGATGAGCAGCAGCAATTGCAGCACCAGCAAAATGGACGCAAACTGCAGGAGTGCTTCAAGCGTGTCCAGTCGCCCAAGGAGGAGCGCAAGACGGAGCCGCATTTGCTAGCGAGCGGAGCGGCGGACAACGCTAATGCCAATGCCAATGCCAATGCTAATGCCAATGCTAATGCCAATGTCAATGCTAATGCAAGCTCAACTGCTAATGCCATCAACAACAATTTGCAAGTGGTGCAAAGTGGCGGCAGCTTGGATCTAATGATCAGCACCACATTGTCGCCAAACTCCAGCAAGGTGCCGCTCATCGAGAGCAAGGAGGCGCTCAATGAGCAGGAGGAGGAGTTTAAGCGTGCGGCGGGTCGACGTGCCAGCAGCAGCAGCCAGGAAACACAGGAGGTGTCCATGCTCTTCTCATTCCTTCAAATCCTGACGGCTACCTTCGGCAGCTTTGCGCATGGCGGCAACGATGTCAGCAACGCCATTGGACCACTCATCGCTCTCTATATGATCTATCGCGAGGGCTCCGTCATGCAAAAGGCAGAAAGTCCCATTTATATATTGATCTACGGCGGCATTGGCATCTCCGTGGGTCTCTGGCTGTGGGGACGCCGGGTCATCGAAACCATTGGCAATGACTTAACAAAGATCACCTCATCAACGTAAGTATCCAAGTGGCTTTGGATGTGATATTGGAGTAAAGCACAGAAAGGATGAGAGCAAAAAAGGATTATGAAAATAAGAGAATAAGTGGGATGTTAGAGAAAAAGCGGGAGAGTCAGAGAATTGTTGATAAAGAGTTTTAAGATGTGATAATGGAAAGGAGACAAAGAAAGAGAGAGAGAGAGAGAAAGAGAGAGAGAGAGAGAGAGAGAGAAAGAGAGAGAGAGAGAAAGAGAGAGAGAGAGAAAGAGAGAGAGAGAGAGAGAGAGAGAGAGAAAAACAGAGAGGAAAAGAAAAGAGAGAAAGTCAGAGAGAGAGAGAAAGACAGAAAGAGAGAGATAAAGAGAGAGAGAGAGACAAGAAGATACAGAGAGATACAGAGAGATATAGAGATATATAGAGAGATACAGAGAAATACAGAAAGATATAGAGAGAGAGGGAGAGACACAGACAGACAGACAGAGACTAGGGATGGAGACTAAGGGAACAGTTGATATAGGAATGAATATTGAATTTCTATTGTATTTTCATTATTTAAATACTATTTTCAGTAAGTTAGTAAATAAGAGAGAAAGTAAGTGATAAGTAAGAGAGGAAAATGAGAGCATTGAGAGTAGTCGAGAGAGAAAGAGAACTAACTACTAAAGGTGTGCCAACGTTCTGCTGGGGATCTTTCTTAAAAGTTTTTTCAGGCAATTTTATATGGTTTCTTCTGGAGTAATTTATATTTCGCTTACTTTTCTTGGAGACTAATAATTTGATGCTTTGTCTATCTGTTTGCAGTGGCTTCACAATTGAAATAGGCGCCGCCATCACCGTACTGCTGGCCAGCAAAATTGGTTTGCCCATTTCGACGACACACTGCAAGGTGGGTTCGGTGGTTTTTGTGGGTCATGTGAGTGCCGCGGGCCGCAAGCGCGAGCGTCAGCAGCACGAAAAGGAGCTGGGCGGGCCATTGGAGCAGCAGCAGCAGGCGGCAGCCCAGCCCGCTGGGGAAGCCATGGAGGATGGCAGCGTCGATTGGCATTTGTTCCGGAACATCGCCTACGCCTGGATAGTCACGGTGCCGGTGACAGCATTGCTCAGCGCTGGAATGATGTATGTGCTCTGCGCTCTGGTCGTGAATGAAGTGGATCCAGCTTAAAGAGGCTAACTTTAATCAGCGTCGTCATTCAATTATTAATTGTAAACGTAAATTAATGTTTCGTAATTGTACCAGTTGATAAAAGCAAAACAAAAGAAAAAAGAAAAAAGTACGAAAAAACCAAACAAAACAACTACAAATTTAAACTTAAACCAAATTACTCACCTAACTAAGCGAAAAACAAAACAAAAAGCAAAAGTAATGAAAATGAAAAAGATAAAGAAAAGCAAAGCATTTTACTTAACGTCTGAACATAACTGATATTGGTATTGATATTGTTTATATATATTCATACGCTAATGTTAACCCTTAGACAGAGCACTAATTCCTTCCTTATTTTTGTGATTTCTGTTTTTTGTACTTTGCCCCAACAAATAATGTCCAGTGCAATTGTTTAATGCATTCCAACGAACACGAAATTGTTTCAAATCCATATTTTTTTGGACAGCTTTAATAAGTATTTTACATTTTATAAATTTCAAAGCAATAGAGCAGAACTTATGAATAAAATACAAACTACTACAAATTCAAAGAGAACCAAAATTGATTTTTACTTAAGTTAAGTGCGGATAAATTGTGAGAAAGAGCTTTAAGTTAACTCTCTTTGCTCCTAAAGCTCCACAAGCTAAATGAAGTTAAAGACCAAAAACTATTTGCATTGCAAATTAATGCTTCAAACTTGTTTAAACTAAGCAAAAGCTCTTACTCTCTCTCTCTCTCTCTCTCTCTCTCTCTTGCTCTTGCTCTTTGCACACGCATGCAAATGATGCTCGGAGAGCTTTACTTTTTGAGTGCCGCAACTTTTGAGCGCCGCTTGGAGAAGTCGTCGTAAAAGCTGCCGGCAGTTGAGTTTCGAGCTTCGATGCGTTCGGTTGTGTTTCTCATATCGCTATCGCCTGGGCCAGCTCTGTGCCCATTGTCTTCACATTGTATTGAAAGTCGTAACGCCTGCGCGTGTTTTATGCATTTTGAAACGGTTGCCAATCGAGCTAAATACAAAACACAAATTGTTTAAATTCATACACTAATAGATATGCAACAGGTGTAAAAGTGTGCACAGGTGTCTCAAATCGTTCAACTCGCTTACATTTGGATTTACGCAATCGCCAGCAGCTGCTAAGGAACTTTTAGGTAAGTGCTGCAAATTAAACAAAAAAAAAAAAAAAATAATAAAGAACAAATTAAAAAATATACAAAATAATTTAAAAAAATAAAATAATAAAAAGAAATACAAACAAATTAATATAATGAAAATACTGAATGATGAAATATAAATAAATAATAGCAAAAATAATAAAAATAAATATTAATATATATAAAATATACCAATATATTTTAAATTAATTTTTATAATTAAATCAAATAATGCATAAATAATAAATAAGGTAGATAACATATAACATTAACATATTTTTTAAAAAGACTTTTGTAGTTTATTTTTTCTTAAGCACCTTTTCGTTGTTTTAATGAAATTTCTGGCATAATTATAGTTATTTTTAAATATTTCTCGGCTGCCATTAAACATGATGATTTAGTCCATACTTATGCGCTGTTCTGCTTCCTGTCTGTACTTCCTGACATTCTAACGCCCATTGAGGTTCAATTTTCAGTTTGATTTCGTTCGATTTGGTTTTCCGTTTCCATTTCCATTTCCATTTCTCCATAGGCAGCTTGGCTCTCACACATAGGCATAGAAACTCGCATGTAGCTGCCTGTCTATCTATTTATCTATCTATGTATCTATCTGCACGGTGTATTACTTAATTTCTTTGCTTAATCCGATTTGCGTGCATTGAACTCTGCATTTCTACCTGTCTTGGGCATTTTAAAGGTGTGTTTTGCTGCTCAACTTCTCCGATTCTCCAACTTGTGGTTGATTGTTTTATATACACATATATATAAATGTTTTTTTTTGTTGTTGTGCTCTTTCTTTAGTGCTGTTCGACAAAGCGGCTTGTTCTTATTTTGTGGCATTTATTTGGTGTGTAATGCTTCAGTTTGCTCGCTCGCAGAGCGAAAAGAGTTTGTTGGCATTGCCGGACTTAAGTATTCACTTTCAGGATAAACAATTAGTCAACTTCCTCAACTATCCACTCTAAATCTCATTTGTAAAGCTGATTTGTTTGGGCTGCGAGCGAGTATTACGCAGTCAGCTACATCCAAGTGCAATTTTATTACTTGTTTTATTTTCGTGCTCAACTTAAGACGAGTTCGCTGAATTTGTTGAAATGAATTCAGAATTTTTTAATTTTTTAATGTGCTTGATCCGAAGTGTTGTCATTATTGATTACAAATTAAGTGCAATAATAAAACCACTGAAATGCCTGTAACAATCGTTATATAATGATTTTTTAAGTGAAGAATCTTTGCTTAACTTTTTCATAGAATTTGAAGTATTTGATGTGAATAATTGTCAATTTAATTTTTAAATGTTATTTTAAATCTAAAAAAATGTAAATATATATTACATTTCTTTACATTAACAAAATTTCATTAAGGAATATTTAGGAATTTGCTTCTTTTTTTTTAATTAAATAAATTTTTGTTTTCCTCAATTTGAATCCCAAAACGTTTCTTCTATTTTATAATTTTTTTAAATATTTGTTTTTATTTAAAAAACAGCTTTAATTTCTTTGTCTTTTTACCTATGTACACTTTTGATGAATCGAACATTTTTATACCCTGAGCCCATTGAAAATGGGAAATCAGGGTATAATGGTTTTGTTAAGCTGTCAAATGTATGTAACAGGCAGAAGAGGGCGTGGCAGACCACATAAAGTATATATATTATTGATCAGGAAGACGAGCTGAGTCGATTTAGCCCTGTCCGTCTTTCTGTCTGTCTGTCCGTCTGTCCGTATGTATGAACGCGTCGATCTCAGAACATATCAGAGCTAGAGACTTGAAAGTCCCTGTATAGCACGCGCATATCGAGTTTGTTTTAGAAAATCGATAACTTTTCCCGTTCTTTTCTTATCGATTAAAAACCTTATTGAAATGAAGTTAATAAATTATCTCGTACATCTTTTAAGCTATAGTCTCCAAATTTGGTATTTAGATTGATTTATATTTTATACAATTTCGATTTTTGTTATATTTTGGATACCAGCCAAAAAAAGATATAATTATAGTTTTTTAATTTTACAAGCTTAAATTTTTTCTCCGTTAATAAATACATAATTGAGTATATATTAAAACGCAGATCGGACGGGGTTCAGGGGATCTCCTAGTCGGGCACTACCGACTAGAGTTTTCTTACTTGTTTGATTTTATTTTTAATATTTCCTTTTCTTAATATTTTTTTATTCATTAATTTTCTAAATATTTCTTTTTCTTGATTTTTAATATATTAAGTCTTTTCTCGTTTTACTGTTTTAGTAATTTCTTTAAATATATTTTAAAAATTTATTATAAATAAAAATTAAATTGAATTCATTCTTGCTATTTTTCGTTTTTAATATTTTCATTTTAATTTTTAACATATTTATTTCTGTTTTATATTTAAATTTAAAAAGTCAATTTATTTAGATTTTCATTTCAATTTCAAATATTCCACTTTAAGACTTTCACTTGGTTTCTATGAGCTATCTAGAGATATATATCTATATCATCAATTGAAGCAACAAATCTTTTCGCATTAAAACAAATTGAATTTCTTATCGAAAGTAATTAATTGAAGACGCTGTTAGCCCAGCTCGGCATGTGGCGTGTGGCATGTGGCATGTGTGACACCTGACCCATTTAGGGAAGAGTGAGCAGGTATTTTTGCTATTTTATTTTTTATTTTTGCATAGCTAGCTGTACTTCATTATGTGCCCGGTCTAGCGGTTTTTCTTTTTCTTTTTCTTTTTTTTTTGTACCACTTGCAAACAAATAAAACGCAAAATCTTAAAGTCAATTCACTGGCAGAACAAAAGCCAAGCCGAAAGCCATTAGCTTGGCCATAGCAAATGGCCAAAAGTCATTAAAGACGCAAAAAAAATCTATTGAAATCGGCTAGTAAAACACGCCTTAAAATATTTTCAGCAGCGCTGCGCACCAGGTGCAGCAGGTGCGAGAGCGAGGGCAGGGGCAGGGGCAGGCCAATGGAAACTGGTTACTATGTCAGTTAATTATGCGCTTATCAGTTCATTACTAGCTGCTCCTGCTGCTGCTGCTGCTGCTACAGCTAGAAGTCCACTTGGTAATTACCAACCTGCCACAGTTGCAGCCACTCACCTGGACGGCCTGGCCATTGCAATTAATCAGAATTCACAGCCATTAGATACAATTTGGAGTGCACAGCACATGCGAGCGAAATACTGGCTTGGCTAACAACATGTTATTACCAGATTCTGATCCAGATCCACTTTTGCATATGTATATATATGTGAGTGTGTGTGTGTGTGTGTGTGTGTGTGTGTGTGTGTGTGTGTGTGTGTGTGTGTGTGTGTGTGTGTGTGTGTGTATTTGTCTTGATAAGCCTGGCAGCGCAATCCTCTTAGCGCCCCACTTTGCGCACTTTCTCTGCCAGCTCCTGCTACCTGGCCTCTTACTGATTGTGGCCTGAGATGTGGCCCAAAGACACTCCCACAATAGCCATATGATTGGAAAAACTATAAAAAAAACATTTAGAAGAGGAAGATGAACTGGAAATGATACAGTCAATTATTAAATCAGATTTATTGCTATAATTAAATATTTTATTGACTTACCTAGTTTGAATTGAATGCAAGCTGCATAGACTGTGAAGCTCTTAGACCATCTATAAAGAAAGAATCATGTCAAATATTGAATTATAAATATTATATTATTTTGTTTTTAGTGTATTATAGAAGTGTTTAAAATACTTATTCATAAAAATTAAAAAAAAAAATTGTAAAAAAATATTTATAGACGCTTATGTATATCATCTTAACTATGGAACACTTATTTCAATAAAGTTTTCATATTTTAAGATAAATCGAAATCAATATCATTTACATTTTAATGAAAGTCCGAACCTGAAATGCTAAAAGAATTGTTACTATAAACCACATTGAACTATTAGAAGCCACATTCAATTTTTCTGAATTATGAAAACAATCAAAAGGAAATTTACTAAAGGCAACCCACAAAGCATCAATTATATATTCAAAATTGTTTGATATACTTATCTATTATATTATTTATAAAACATATTCACATAGGCTACAAATTTGTTCATACTCTTCCATTTAATAACTATTATTTTTTCAAAATATCTAAAACTGTTTAGCAGCTATTCAAATAAGTTTTTTTAGCTAGTAATTTTTGGCATCAACTTTCTAATGTGTTTGATTCGCTTCCTGCTTAATGGTTTTTCCTTGAATTTCCTTTATCAGCTTGCAGACGCTGTTGCCCCAGCCCCCCCACGGCTAACTCCCTGCGCTGTCATTTGAAGTTTGGTGTCGTTGCCGTTGGTCGTTGGTCGTTGGTCGATGGCTGCATTTCCCACTCAGGACCACATTTCATAAAGTTTATTAAACTTTAGCCAAATTGTTAAAGCGACAAACCGCTGCCCACCCTCTGACTGTCCCCTTGCACCCCTCCGCCCCATTCACTTTTCGTGTTGGCCGCTGTAGGCGCTGCAAACAAGTTCATCAGCATTTGGTCAGGTTTGGAGTAGGCTTCAACTGCAGCTTCAAGTTTCGGCTCGAGCAGACCAAAACAAACTGCCAGCAACTCGTCTGGTTAGTTAATGTTGATGGCAATGGAAATGCAATTGCAATTGGAAATGGAAATGAAAATGGAAATGAAAATGCTTTGAGCCGGCATTGGCTTTGCCTTTGAATTTGCCTTTGCCTTTGCATTTGCTGCGATAAACGTCTACAAATTTTTGTCTATGAAATAAAAAGAAAACACTCACTGTCATTCACGCATTTGCAACGCAAATTAATTGCTCAATGCAAATCTGATTAGGCACACTTCATATCCGCAGCTGAGATAGACGAAACGCCTTTTGGAGAAATTCAAATGCAATTTATGGCACGTTATGCAAGCTGTAAAGCTTAATCGATTTTCTTTTCAATTTGAAGTCTATGTTGAGCATCTTGACTCGAGTCAAGATTATGGGCATGATATTGAGATATGGAGATGTGGACATATAGAGTGAAGCAGCGGAAATTTCACTACTCTCTTTAGCTAATGATCGCAACGTTTTATATCATTTATATTTTCAGTTTTAAACACATTTTTGTATTTGGGAAAAGAGAGTTTTGGTCTCCAGTTCGTTTATGATTTAAGTTATTGGCATGTTATAAGTGCAGATTGCCAGAGCTGTTAAAAATTCCATTTGAATGGAAATTCAAAATGGGTTTTCAGAACAAAAACCCATTTTGAATTTCCATTCAAATGGAATTCTTAACAGCTCTGCAGATTGCTTAGCTCAATATAAGATGATTTCGTCTAATTCATAGCTTTGTGACGTCCACAGTTCAGATTTGTTTCTTTATTTAAAGTTAATCTAATTGGCAATATTTTGAAATCTATTGGAAATAGTAGCTTAAGTCTTATGCCTTCTTTAATAAAGATGATTCTATTTTATAAAATTTGTTTACCTTATTATTAGTTGCATATATAACTCGACTACTTAAAGAGCTATTAAAGATTCCCGGTTAGAAAATTATATATATTTTAATTAAATTTATTATTTGAATAATTTTGGGATATAAATGAAGTGTTTGTCGCTTCCATTTAAATTATTAAAATGATATTATTTTAATAAATTAATTTATTAATTATTATAATAAAACATATTTAATTTTCTATCTGTCAATCTTTATATATATAATATATATAAACTATTAAAATTATTGTAATAAATTTACAAAAAATAGTTTTAAAATCACCATTCGATTTGCATTAAACATGCCTCAACAGCTTCTTTTATCTCAATTTTGTTAAACATAAATTAAATTCAAGGTAAAAACATATGGATAATTCCCGTTCACCTGCATAAATTCCGACATTAACGAAAACATTTGCAACATAAATAAATAAATAGCTAAATACTAAACATTGTGGAAACAAATTGAAATAAAATATGGACTTAATTAAGAAAATGCTCAAGTGCATAACTTACCTTAGCCGACAACAACAACAACAATAACCACATTTTTTCCATCAGTCAGTCAAGCAGAGCGTATAATATGTCACCCAGCATAACTAAATCGCCCCTCGCCTGCGGCTTATACAAGCTTTTGCCTCTCCCCTCGAGGAACTCACCTGTAATACACCTATTACAGAGCAGTGCCTTATAACGGCAACTAGTCTTCGAGCAGCTGCATTTGCATTGAAAGTTGTCTGGCCGAGCAACTGGCCTAGCTAACTATTCACGCTGGATTCTCTGGCCAGCAATTGAAATTGAAATCGAAATCGAAATCAGAGTCAAAGTCTAAACATTTCCTGCTCTTAATTCGTATTTGAACATGAAAAAAACAACGATTCCAAATATGGTTTGGAATGGCATAGAAATTCTTGCAGCTCCACATGGGTCTAATTTGTTACATTCTCACATTAATGGTATCTCACTCTAGATCTCTGGCGATGTTAGTCGAATAGTTTACATGAAACAAGAAACTGAAGCTAATAAAGTTGAAATTGAAATTGAATTAAAGCTAAAAATTTTAATATTTTTTCTAAAGTGTTTTTAGGAATACTTAAAAAATACTAACGTAACTCTGTGAAATGTCATAATAATTATGTAAATTTGAAAAAATCTGCTAAGAACTCAGATTTTATAAAAAGTTATTCAAGCTAAACAGAAAAAGCTGCTTGAAAGTAATAAAAATATAATAATATAATAATGTAATATTAATAATTATTAACTAATGGAAAACAGCATCAAATTCTATGACAATATATTCATATTTTATTTATTTATTTTTTATGATATTATATTTTTTATTTTATTTAATTTTTTTCTTTTATTTTTATTTTTTATTTTTTTGATCAATAATCAATTCATTCTCAATATGCGTTAAATTAATTAGCTAGTTCTTTCACTTTTGCTATTACTCACCATGAAATTGTTTATGAATAAAAGAAGAATAAATCAACTAATTAAACAAGTTTTGAAACAAGTTTTTTGGTACAACTTCTTCTATACAATATTGAGTTATCTATCTGCTGCTCTGATTTCAATTCAATTCTTTAGCTTTTGTTTCCGAGAACAAGTTTCTGTTTATATTTTATGTTTTGTGTAGTCTTATATAGTATTTGATTTGGAAATCGAAAGTTCGAATGCAATAGAAATCCGCAGAATGTGCCAATGGCCGCCTGTGGCAATCGAAATTGCGCAGCTCTTATATTTCCCATTTTTGTTTTTTGCCAATCATTATTGGTGGGCGTGGCAATCAGATTGCTGCTGTGGCTTTTGTTACAATTTGAGACGCTTTGATTTGCTTATTTCCATAGAAAAATCAATCAAAACCTTTGGACACACGTCGCAGCTCGAAGCGATTTATTAGAAAACAAAACTCCAATTGAAATTGCGCATACGCCCTGTTGCCGTTGTTAACTACTATTTACCGCTATAGCGCCGTAGTGTAACAAGAAGTAGTTGCTCAATTTATGCATCCACATGCGCTCAGATTTCCTAGTTTTTGTATTTTGCCATGTTTAAGCAATCTCTAATTTGATTTATTTAACAATTTGCAGTCAGCCCCGTTCGGCTTATCATGCTGCACGCATGTCGACCCACATTTGATTTTCGTATCTCAGCGTTGCCTTGAGTTCGATTTTGTTATTAAATGTTTGCGATATTTGCCCAAACTGAACTACATGACCTAAAAATAATTCAAAGCGAGAGCTCACACCTAAAAGGCTTTGCTGCAAATTCAACAGTTACAGAAACAGCGACAACATTTCGCATGATTTATGTGGGGCGAGCAAAACCGAATGCGAATGCGAATGCGAATGCGACCGTTGACCGTACAGGTGAACCCGCCTAAGCCCAACCCATGCCACAGTCCAACAACGCGAAAATCTTGTTCCAAATTCAATGCAAATCGCATTAAGGAAAATGCAGCAAAATAACAAAAGTACAGAAAAGATACAGAAAAAGGCAAACAACTTGTGCATGCCGCAAATAATTTGTATCAATTTCCTAAGAGCCGAACGCGAAGGCAGCTCAGCTAACAAGCCACGAGTCGAGTAACTAACTTAAATTAAATCGCAGCCGAATCCAAGCAAGTTTCATTGCAACAGCACGCAACATAGTCGAGTCCAGGGTATTTGCCAGTCGACACGTTTCTAATTGGCACTTTGCTTATTGAGTGGCTAATAACCTCGGCCAGTCCGGCTGATTATGTCCCATTTGCATTGTAAGCGATTATTGAATGCGCGGCAGCTCTAGTCTGGGTTGTTGCCTCCATTTATGAGCTGCCACAAATGGTGGCAGCTGGCGAAAGGTGCGTTTGCATATATATACACATTTATATATATATATTTATTTGGTATATCTTTACAGTTTACACTCGCCTTCTCAACGCACATGCAAAATTATCTCAAGCATTTTTAGTTTTTCGGCAAAAACATTCACTTTTAAAGTAAAAGTCGCCAGACTTTAATCAGGTTTATGCGAGTGAGAAAAACACTTTTTCTTGCTAAGAATTTAGTGGATTTCGTTAGCAAACTTTCACAAAAGATATAGTTACGATAGTCGGTGGTTCGTTTGGACAAAAATATGTTTAATCTCATGATAATTATAATCAAGACTCTGAGTTGATTGGGAACTTAGCAATGCTAAAAACTGCTGCTTAAACTGCAACGAATCATAGAAAATTGAGGCTTAACTCAAATACGAAACTTAAAATGTGTGAACTACGCAGCTTCAAGCATCGACAACTTCAGCCATTTAAGGTAAATCAACATTGCGGCTAGGCATCATGTGGCGCTCACATTCTATGAAATTATATATTGTTTGAAATATTTACAGCAGGCGCGCAATTAAACATTAAATTACATTCTTACATGAAAATTCTTAAAATAAAGCTTAGACAGAGACAATATTTCAGTTATTGATTCTTATCAAATAAATGCTGACGAGCTGAACGTAAAACCTAATAGTTGCTTGTATTATGGCTATATGGATTAGTCTCTTCATACAAGGTGCAATTCAAAAGTTCCAGGACTTTAAAAAAAAAATAAAAAATAGATTTTCTTTGGCAAAAATTTTATTGGTCGCCTTCGAAATAGTCCCCTTCGGACTGAATACAACGATTTGCACGATGAAGAAGATTATCAAATGACTTTTTTAGGTCATCCTTCGGTATGGCGTTGAGTATGGCGGTCGAAGCCTTTTGAATAGCATCAATGTCAGCATACCGTTTTCCTTTCATTGCCAAATGAAGTTTTCCGAACAAGTAGAAGTCGCAGGGTGCCATATCAGGCGAATACGGTGAATGGTTGATGGTTAAAATGTGATTTTTGGTCAAATAATCCGTCGTGAGCGTCGAACGGTGAGATGGCGCATTATCATGCAACAATCGCCAGCTTCGACGGACACAACAAAAGTACTGTCACTTTTAGCGCGATATCTCGACTTCTATACGTCCGAATGTCATGAAAATTTGACACAACATGACAGAGAAATAGACAATCAAACGATAACATTTTCAGACAGATGGCGCCACTGGAAAGCGCGAAATTCCTGGAACTTTTGAATTGCACCTTGTATTTATCACAAAATATTTCCATTTACATTTTCTGATTGCATTTTAATATCATCTATTGAAGTATAAATCAAATAAATATAAATAAATAAATAAATAAATACACAAAAAAGAGTTTCCGGCAGAGCTGCTAGATTTTTCACTGCCATTAATTTAACATAAAAACTTCTGTAGCTAATGTCAATCAAAAATATATAAAATTAGTAATTACTTCCTTGTAATACTAAAAAGCTATGCGCAGCTTCGAATTGCTTAGGTTTTATGTCATTAATTTTAGTACTATGTATTTAACATTTTTAAAGAATTATAAACAGGATTTTTTATGCATACAATTAATTAATTATAATTAAAAATATATCAAATTATTTAAAAATTCATTAAAAAATCTCATCATTTTGATTATTAAATATTCTTGTATATTTCGCATATTAAAAATATATTTGAAAATTTTAAGAAACTTATTTGAGTTATTTAGTTTTAATTTTTCTTTATGGTTGCCATTAGTTTATTCCAGGTATTTTAATATAAAATATTAAAAGTTTATAATTATTTTTTACAATTTTGTATATGCATTTTTTAACGAATTTCCATAAGCTTATCATGATTTTTCTGCACGTACCTCTATTAAATTTTTTAACACGTTTTCCTTTCTTGCAGGTTTGTGTCTAACATTTTAGCTAATGCTTCAACAATCAAGCCAATCAAATCTGAGCTCATCATTGGGTACATACACAGCGCACAGCATTAGGTATTTAAGTCTTTTTTGCTTTATTTATATACATATTTTGAGCATGATATGCGGGCTAGGCAATGCCAAAGACATCATCCAAGAGCCCAACTCGAATAACAAATAAAATTCAAAAGCTAATTGCGCAGCCAAAAAATGGCTGATTGTGTGGCATAAATCAAATGTGGAAGATGTGCAGAAAGTTTGTAAGACCTCTGGAAGCCACATTAGTGGGCGAGTCATAAGTGGAAATTCAAGTGGAAATTGTTCGTTTTGGCCAGGCTTCAATTTGCCTAGTTTCAAGTTCAATGCAATGGGAAAATTTCAATTTTGAAATTCGAAAATTAAGAAAAAAATAGAAATTGCGCTGAGCACTTGAAAGTGAGTCGCAACTTCTGCGGCAGTCAAGCAGAGGAAGCAGCATTCACAGCGATGAAGCCGCCAGATACAGATACAAAAGAGACAGAAGAGACAGAAGAGTGCCTTGTCAAAGCCAAACCTACGCTTGACCGTTAATGGCTTTTTTGCGTTTCATTGAAGAAATCGCTGAGGCCAGCTTTATAACTATATAAGCTATATGCATATATATATATATATATATATATATATATATATATATATAGTATATATTTCTGACAATTTGGCAGCTTGTTGAAAGTGAAATGTGTGAAAATGGCTAATTAAATGCACGGATAACTTGAGTACAGACAACTTCATCGTCTGCCTGTGCCTTTTACCTCGAGATAAAATGAAAAAAAAAGTTTGATTCGCTTTGCTCACGTTGCTGTGGATTTCTCTCGTTCGCCTGCTAATTATGAAAATTTGATGGCATAGGCGAGGTTTGTTGCCCAAGTCTTTTGTTTTTAGCTCTTTTCATTCTACTCACATTTCCGATCTTAGCAACTGTCGATGCTCAACCTGCCGTATGATTGCTCTAAACAATGTTTTTTTTTCTTTGGCTCTTTAATTTTTAATGCTTAACACAAAATGCGCCGCACGTAGCCGTAATTACGCGCCAAGTTTGTTGCCTAAGTCTTTTGTTTCGCAGCGCTTGTTTATTTGCTTAAATTAACCAGAGAGCCACAAAATAAATGCCCCTAATTTAATTGGGCTCTGTAATGGTTGGCTTAATATGGCATTTGCTCGTGAATACAGCTGCAGATCTCTGAAGCAATTGCGGATGCTGTGGATCATAATTCATTAAAATCTTATTCGACTCTCGTTCATCTCCAGTTTATGGCTAAACTTGAACTTAACCCCAACTTCTATAGAAATTTGAAAGCTAATCTAAATATAAATAGAAATTTCATAGAATAAATTGTTGGCCTTTGTTGCATTGACAGCTCGAAAATTCCCAAAATTATTTAAGCAAAGAAATTATGAGAAGAAAAATATGTTTAGAAGGGAATTTGTGTGGGTTCGTTTACATATGCAAATT
Organism: Drosophila leonis; assembly: GCA_035045365.1. Taxonomy (NCBI): domain Eukaryota; kingdom Metazoa; phylum Arthropoda; class Insecta; order Diptera; family Drosophilidae; genus Drosophila; species Drosophila leonis. The sequence goes on along the minus strand of JAWNPC010000262.1, from coordinate 7,266,747 downwards.
ACAGACAATGCGATTAAAGCCATCTGACAAATAACCAACAGAGTTCTGGCACAGTTTTGAACCGGTTCTCGGTCTGTGATATCGTTGCGAAAATTACACAAGCATTTCGAATTGAGAAAGATTTGTTTTAATCAGGTCCAAGGCACGCCACAAATAACTATCTTAGTCTAGTTTTTGCCAATACTAGTCAAAAGTCGTTAAACTATGTAATTGGGTCTCTGACTGCATAAACAAACCGAGTTCATTGACTCTTTTTTCTTCTTTTCATTTTTGCCATTTGGCATTTTGTTGCTGTCCAAAGCCAACAAACAGAGGCAAGAAAATAAATAAATAAAATGTTATGTGTTGAAAAACCCGCAAAATGTGATAGATTTTAAATATTCTTAATTATGTAAGACCGTAGGAATACCGCTAATGTGGCATTTGCTAAGAGAAAGGTGCAGCTAAAAGCAGAAAAAAGAGGCGAAAAATGAAAAATAAACAAATAAAAATAATGTTTAATCAACTGCATGACCAGCAGCCACTGCTTTAAGAGAATGATCTAAATCTTAGAGATATTGGGAAAGTACTCAATTTTCAAGTACTTCAACTGGTTCGTTAGGCTTTTATAATAACTGAGATATGCTCAAATAACTGAAGTTTGATAAAGATTTTGATTGATTTCGTGGAAAGATCAAGCTACACAGGAGATCCAGGGCTTTCTATAGACGAACAGACAAACGATTTGGCTGTTGACTCTGATCAAGACTATATACTTCGTGGGGTCGGCTACGATATCTCATGCCTCTTATATCAATTTGAACAAAATCATTTTGCATTGAATTATTATGAGCTCAGGGTAAAACAAATACAATATATGACATTTTCTTAAAAGATATTTATATTTATATATCTGTGTACGTATATATGTATTTAATATTATTATACAATTATGAATTCATTAAGCAGAACCAAAGAACAAATAAATTTTAATTAATGACTTACACGTATAAAAATAAACTCACTTTTAAAGTTTATAAATCGTTAATGAGGCTCTCAAATTGAAGAGCTTTAATAACGAGCATCGTTTATGGTATATATCATACTTATATATATATATACATATATATATATATTGTATATATATATATATATATAAAGAGGTATCTGGGTTCTGTGTACTTGTAGCCTTGAGGCATTCCAAGCTCTGAGGTGGGAGTTGGCGTTTGACTTGAAACTTTTGAAGCATTTCCTAATGCACAGAGTAAACACAGCTTGTGGAAAATTAAGTCAAGTAAATACGAGCAAATGGATGACAGCGAGATACCCTAAATTACAACAAATATAAATGAGAAAACTGGAAAATTCAGCCAAATTCAATATATGGCAAAGGAATATTGAAATTATTGTGTATAAATATACAATAGAAAAATAACAATAGCAAATAATATTATTGAGCAAATGTGGGATATTCATTTGTAAAATATACTATAAAAATTATTTATTTAAAAGTACAAATTACAAATTAAATTTCTATATTTGATAAATAGAAAATATATTGAGTAATATAATAATTAAATAGAAAATATAAAAAATAATATAATATAATAATTAAATATATTTTCTATTTATAAAATATAGAACTTTAATTTGTAATTTTTATTTTTAAGCAAATACAATTTCTATTTATAAATATTATTATTTTAATATATAATACTTATTTAGTGTATGTATATTTCACAGAGTTTAGAGGAAAAACTATTTGTATTTATGTATTTACGTTTGAGCACTTAAAGCTAAGTAATGTATACTCCATTGCAACTAGGTAGGTTTTACAGGTTGTAGTACAATAGGGAACATAGTAGACTTGGATATACAACCCATTGATAAACACTTTTACAGGGTATAGTATGTAGTGCAAATAAATACTTTTCACATAGCTACTATAATGACCAGTTATAGTTGACTTAGATATACATGCTGATATACCCCATTGCAGTTGCACATAGTTTTGGTGGGTATGTGTAGTGTATCTACAAATACAGTTCAAATGAGTAGTATATATATTTGTTGTTACTTTTCTTGTTGTTGTTGTTGTTGTTGTTTTCGCTTTGTTCTCTTTGAGCTACGTTTGATCTTTGTTATTTGGCTTGTTGTGCCATTTGCTGTTGTTGTTGCTTTTGTGGTTGCAATGCTGAAAATAAAAGTGAACGTTGTTGTTGTTGTTGTGGTGGTGGCTGTAGCTGTGGTTGTTGTTATTTGCGGTTGGTTGCCACATTTGTGTGAGCCACTCGCTCGCTCGCTCACTCGCTCACTCGTTCTACATGTATCTGACAGATATTCAATCTTCATCTTCATCAAAGCGTTCGTCAAACGTGTTTTATTGTATGCGACGACTTGTGCTATTTTCTGCCAGGCGATGCTGATTTCAGATTTCAGATTTCTTTCTCGATATTGAATTTATTGTCAGTACCTTTAAGCGTTTGTTAGCCGACTCTCTGGCTATTGCCATTCAGTTGTACTTGTTATAACTATTCGCCAGGGACCGCAACTCGCCGGCCCGTTGCGGGCTTGGGCCAGTCACGACATCTCAACAGACGACGACGACAACGACGACAGCTCAAGGTCGCATTCCTTGGCACTGACGCAGTCATTCAATAATTCTTATTTGGATTGTTCTGTACTTGGCTCTAAGTGATAAATTATACGCATTTGCAATTGTCATGAAATTTATCAGGTTTTTGTGTGTTTTGGGCAATTGGGCTTAGCTTTGTGGAGTTTCGCAGAAGTGAGTGGGTGCAGAAGTCTAACTAGTTACTATTTGAAAAGTATTTTCAGAACTAAAAAACTAATTTGTAACTGTGTGTGTGTGTGTGTGTAAATGTATTAGTATTTGTGCTTGCTACTAGCCTTGGCTGTCCTTGAAGTTATGTATCTATGAGAGGCGAAAGCTTAGCTCAGCCTACTTATGCTAAGCATGAATCATATATAGCCCATCAATATGAAGCATATATCATTATAGAATATGCATATAGAACTCTGTTCTCTGCTTCTCCACTTATCTTTATGTTAATCAACTGCTGTTAAGTGATTCGTGGGCATGTGTAAGACGCAGCTAATTTGAACAGTGTTTTTTTATATATGAATGCTAGTTCAGCCGCCGATCCTAGTAGTTGCATAGGTACAGTCACACCCATTCAGATCTCGTGTGTGTGTGTGTGTCGCCATTAAATTGCGCAGCGAGAGAGGATGCCGAGCCGGCACTTTGAGATGCCATCTACACCTAATTTATGACGGCTCGGCTGAACCACTCTCAGCCGAACCGACAACATTCAGAGATTCCAGAAATGCGGCAGCTACGTGCACAACGTTGCCAAATGAAGTCACGATCGGGTCCGGGTCGAAGATACCCATGGATAGGCGGTGCTAGGTGTGTCCAATTACGAGTAGGCAACTGCGCCAGCAACACCAACAGCCACAGCAACAGCAACAGCAGCAGCAGCAGCAGCAGCTAGTGGGTTAATAGAACGCCGCCTGGAATTGTTTTGTCTTGCATTTTTGTTTGTGGCATGGGAGAAATATATAACACAAGTAGTTGGAATGCTGATGGCGGGTGTATACCCTGTAAAAGCTCGTTTTTAATAGGTTGCTTTTGAAATGATTAGATGTCTGTGTGAATGACTGCTAAATACCCTGTATGTACAATTCCTTATGCTTAAAAATAATGGGAATGACTGGTAGATACCCTGTAAAGGACATTCTCAGTGTTTAATGTATGGAAATGACTGATAGATACTCTGTAGGGAAAATGTGGTAAATTGCAAACATTTGATTGAGTGTTAGATACCCTGTAGGGCAAATTATATGTGCTTAATGAATATGAATGACTAGCAGATACTCTGTAGTGTAACTTTCTACTGAAAGTATGTGAAGGTTTGGTACATGCCCTGTAGAGAAATTACGTTTTATGGAAAAAATATTAATGACTGCTAGATACCCTGTAAAATCATTTGTTAAGCTTTATTGGGAGATTAATGGAATGGAATAGATATAAATATTTGTTTTCTGTGATTTATTAAGAATGTGTATGGCTGGTAGATACCCTGTAGAAAAATATAGAGTTATTCAAAACTTTTAAGACTAATAGATATGCTGTGAATTTTTCTTTGTTTGGCAATAACAGAGTAAAAAGTCTATATATTGTATATTTTGGATTAAATAGATATATGTGTTAAGTCTGATGTGCTATAAAATGACTGTCAAATGCTCTATATAGAAAATCCTCTCATGCTCATTTATTGATTTTTTAGGAATTAATTTATTTAACATAAGTCTTAAAATATTAAATATTTATATATTGTATAATCTTATATTAAATATATATATGCTATACAATATATATTCTCAATGCTCTGCTTCAATTTGAAATCATTTTAGAACCAATGTATATAAAATACAACAAAATACGAAAATACTTTTTTGACTACCCAATATTATATCTTGAGAGTTACATATTCTATAGAAATATTGATAGTATTTATATCTCTATATACCTTGCACTTTATGATGCTATAGCTAAGATATTTTTGGAATAAATACATAATATAAGTTTTTTTTTTTTTTAATTATTATTATCTAATATCTAAAAGGCGAAATACCCTGTAGTTACACTTTGATTAGATGACTGTAATATGTGTTTAATGTACCAGCTCACATCTTATTAACGTAGCTGGCTGAGTCTATGCTGATGTTTTCTTTTTGATACATAGCAAAGCAATTTGAAAAATGGCAATTGAAATCAATTGGCTGTGTTGACGCCGCCTCAAATAGTTTTGTTAGGGCAAAAACTACAAATATGTTAATTTGATTTGAAGACTTTGCTGGCATTTGCCCCATTTTTTGTGTGTTGTGAGCTGTGAGCTGTGCGGTTCGACAGCCCAAAGAAAATAACTTAAACTTTTACTTTCACTGCCAATACTTTGTACGGCTGCTGGAGGGGGCAATGTCTCAATGGGGGCCGCAGACTCTTTGCCTCTCAATTTGCATCGGCTTACAGTGTTATTGTTTTTTTTTTGTTTTTTTGTTTTTTGCTGTTATGTCTAAGACTCATTTGCAAATGTATCTGGCGGCAATTTGGACCCCTCCAATGTTGAGCTGTTCATGTCTGTGCATTGTCTGTTACAATGTTCACTCTTCAGCTGTGCGAGACGTCAGTCTTCAGTCTTCAGTTTTCAGTTTTCAGTCTTTAGTTTAATTTCATTTTCACAACAACAACAACAACAACAATCTTTTTGTGTGCTCATCACACGTGTTCGCATGTGCTGCAATTTGATCGTCACGTCGAGATCCCAGCTCAGCAGCCAGCAAATGTTAATGATGAGCATTTGATAATAACAGCCCAGGGTTTCGCCTCTCCCAACTTACCTCTCCCTGCTTACACTTTGGCCTTAGCTGTCTGTCTGTCTGTCTGTCCGTCTGTTTGATATTTGGAAAATTGTTGTTGACTTTTGTCGATTTGGCGAAAGTTGAACGATAGATCGAGGTGGAATTGAAGATTCTGCAGACAGGAAGGGGAAGTCTCATGTGAAGCTGGCCAAAACTCAAAATTTAACTATGCACATTTGGCCGCTTCAACATATCATTGAACTCCATTAAGCTATTGGATTTTTTGTAAGCAGCAAATTCCATTCGATATGCTGTTATCATGGCCAGTCGAGTGGACAAGTTTTTAACGGCAGCCGCCGGCTGGCTAGATTGCCAAGTTAGCCTTGTTCTTAATAGTTAAACAACGTTTTTGCATAGCAGACTCGTAATTAAACGCCACAGCCAACCAGCCAACGAGCCAGCGAGCCAAGCTGCCTCATAAATTGAACAAGTGCAAGTACGAGCACGAGGTATCTAACGCTGTGCATCTGCAAAATACTCGTAATCGAGCTATGCGCTGCTTGCTGCCTGCTGCCTGCTGCCTGCTGCACCTGTATCAGCTGTCAGCGTTGACCGCAAGCTGCAACCTTGCGGCTTGCTGCTGGAATGTTGAATGCCTCGCCAGTTCGTTGCCTAAGTCTTTTGTTTTGTCACTTCATGGAAATTCTAACTGGCACGCAGCGGGGCGTGGCCAGTGACAAATATAAACAAAGTCGCGCGGAAATCTTTCCACATTGAAAGCAAACACACTTTCCAACCTCCAACACTCTCACTCGATCGTGTTTATCTTGCATCTTCAAATCCACCAAAAGACAACAACTCCAAATCGATTTCGTAAGTCATGTGTGAGTTTTCATTCGTGTTTTCATTATTGCTATTATGTATTTTGGTTTTTTGTTGTTGTTTAGCTTTGTTTTATTTTCTTTATTTCTGTGGCATATCATTTCATTTTTCATTCCTTGCCCACGTAATCGCTGCAGGCCCGTCTTTCGGTTTATTGATGAGTGACAAGATCTGAAAGTGGCTTAGGCCTAGTTAGCTCTCGTCGATGCGATGAAAGTCCAATAAGACAATAAGACAGCATTTCAATTGAATGATGTGACTTCCGTTTCAAGGCATTGTTGTCTTTATCTGCGTTTATATATTGCAGCATCTCTCTGCCAATCTCTATGTACTATAGAAAACATATACAGAAATATAACAGATATAAACATCTTCATGATCTATATATACCACAAGCTATATATATATATATATATATATATATATATATATATATATATATATCTTGATGGGTCGCTGATATAAACTTCATTATCTGTGTTAAAAGAAACAAAAACTTAATTGAGTTAGACTTTCATATTCCATATTCCATATTGAAGAAGCTGTTCATTCTAAGAACATTCTACTTATATAGAAATATATATCTTCTTGATCAGCCGCCAAGTCCTCATTGCCATAGTTTAGTATTCAACTTGAAGCTAACAGCTCTTAGAGCTCTTCTTCTTCAGCATCACTATTTACAGGGTATTATGCAAGCCAATCATTATCAATTGGAGCAAAGCTCTCTAAGTTTAATTGGCCACATTACAGAACCTCCTCAAGCTGATCAAATTGAAATTCCGCCGTCGCAGTGCTAGCTGGCTGGATGGCTGGCTGGCTGACTGGGTGCTATGCTACAAATTTGTTATTCAAAGTAAATTTTCAATTTCAACGCGAATAGATATTTCCATAAATAAACCACATAAATCAGAGCTATCGGCTAAGCGAAACCGAAACCAAACCGAACTCAACCGAACTCAACTGAACTCAACTTCTCATTAGTAATCAAAAGCTGTGCAATCGCCGCAGCCACAGCCACAGCCACAGCCACAGCTCAATGCATTCTTTTTGAGCAACTGAGACGGCATATACAGCAGGCAGAGCTAGAGACAGAGAGGGAGAGAGATGGAGGCTTGCACAAAACGTTGCACAAGCGAGTGAGTGGGCTGTTTTTTTTTAAAATTTTATTTTATAAGGTGGCTGCCACTGGGAACGTTTGTCGCCAGCGCGCCAACGCGCCAACGCGCCAACTGCGACATCGGTGGCGGCTAGGCAGCAGCGCCTTGTCTTGTTTATATTGCCTTAATGGCTATTTGCCTCTGTTGTTTAGAGGCAATTTAAATATTTTAGCCATTTCATTTTGAGCGCTGCTCTTTGGCTCTCCATTTGGCTGGTTGTGTTTTTATTTTTGGATTTTTGTTATGCCGGCAAAACTTGTGTCTTTGACTTTTTTTTTTTGATCGTTGAAAATATTTTGAAAATTTCTACTGTTTTGCATTTGCCCTGCTACTTAACATTTAAGGAATTTACGAATTTCTTTTACACAATTCAGACACTTCGAAGTTGTAAAGGGAATTCGGCTATGCATAAAATAGATATTTGCAATAGAAACTTATAGAGTTAGTAATCGGGATTAACATTTTTATCAACATGCAAATTTCATTATTTCATTTGATTACATTTTTCTATGCAAAAGAAACTTTTAGTATATATAATGATAATATATAATAATAATACAATATATTATAATTTATAATATAATAATTTTATAATATATAATGAGACTGTCTAATGATATTTTAGTTGAATGTATTGTATGTTAGAGATACAAAATATAGTAATAAAATTTTTTTATTTATTTTTTCAAAATTCAACATATGTAGATTTATCAGCTTTGTGGCTCATATATAAAGCTAAAATAAAAATCTGTTAGAGCTCTGTTATACTCAATATATTAGTGTCAATTATATGTAAACTCGTTTACAGTGCACTGTTAACAACTGCAGTTCTTTAGAATTTGGCATATGTCAATTCTGTTAATGTCGATTACTAGCAAACTTAAATGTCAGCTAGTTAACAGCGCCATGTAAACAACTCTGGCTCATTCTATTCTGTTTACATTACAGCTGACTGTTAACAGCTCACGTTGCACTTCTGTTAGTGTAATTTATAACGCACTGTCATCAGTCATATTCTGTTAGAAATTCCAATTAGAAATTTATAAGTTTAAACATATTATTAAATTTACATTCATTTTAACAGATATTTAGTTAACAACAATGCATAAATCAAATTTCTTTTAGTTTTCATTTAGCTTCAGTCACGAGTAGCAATCATAATAAAAATAATATCATACAAATATAGAATAAAATTCGTAAAAATGTCTTCTTTGAGCTGATTTAGTTTTGCTTAGCATTCGCTGACTTCTTGACTTTGATTTTGGCGCCGACTAAAGTCGATTTCTTTCGTCCATTGAGCTTAGCCTTGTTGGTCGAGTTAGCCAGGGGCTTTGGCTTTAACACTTTGGCCTCCACGCGCACGTATAAATCGTAGTTGAAGTCGCCACAGGATTTGCCTGCAAAATAGTTGATTTCAGAGTGATCCACGAATTGTTCTCTGACTACTTACCCCAGCACATTTCCTCGCCACATAGATCGCAGGTGATGAGACGCGTTTCCACAATTCCCGATTTGTTTTTGATTTTCTTGGTGCAGTTGTTCAACGCGAATTCTCGTCTGTCGCGCGCCTCGGTCTTCAGCTCCAATTTGCCCATTTCCACCATGCGACTGAAGTACTCCTCCTCCTGCTTGGACTTGGGCCTCAGCGTGGTCAGCATTTTCCAGTCGATGGGCACGGCGCATAGCTCCATGAGCACAACGTCCTTCATTTCGCCGGGCATGGGATCTGCATAGCTGTAGACCGTCTCTCTTTCGCCATTGGCTTTCAGTAGCTTGCGCATTTCCTTCTTGGGCATTTTGAAGGCATAATCCTTTTCCCGTATCTTTATCTCCTCCGCACGCACTTTAATGGGTCGCATCTTGTAGTCGGGCACCTTCTCCATGAGCCTTTTGAACTCCTCGATTGTCTGAATATTGCTGCGGCTCAGATCTAAGACAGGCACCACAGTCTTCTTTTTGGCCAACAGATCATCTAATTTACTCATTTTTAATTTATTTATTTATTTTTTTTAAAAGTAATTTAATTGTGTCACAAGCTGAAATTCTTTTTGATGATTGATCAAACAATGCAGTTGCAAAATGAAATTTCCCTCCGTTGCTAAGGTGGAATTTTGTCCTTTTTTGTGGCAAATTAGTTGGTATATACTAAAATTTGGTATTTTATTTGGAAATATGTACATACATTGAGAGAGTGGGAGAGAGTCAGAAATACTAACAGCGGTTTCTCAAGAGCGTAAGTCTAAGCTAGAGAAATATTGGAATCAGATTGGAATCCAACTTGCTGAGTTGATTGCATGGATGAGAATTACGTCGTGGAACGACATTTAAGAATATACATTTATAACATCTTCACACAATACACTAACCCAATGCTGATGCGTGTTTAAAGTTCTATTTTGAATGAACACTTTTGATAATAAATCTAGTCTAATCAAAAAAAAAAGTATATACCTATGTAAATATACATATATATATATGTATATATACAATATATATTTCGACTTGATCAGCGTTCTCCTTTCTTTATATTAAATATGTTCCAAAAATACATTGACCATCTTCTTCAACTCGATCTACTCCCATCTTCCGTTACTCCATCTTCATCACCTACTGCTCCATTTCTTGCTAATATATTTAGCCCATCTTCTGTTAGATCATCTACTGTCAGTCCATTTGCTGTTAGTTCATCTTCTACTAGCTCATCTGCTATTAGTTAATTCACTGTTAGTCCATTGGCTGTTAGTTCCTCTGTTGTAAGTCCATCTCTTGTTATTAATTCTTAGCCAACCACCTGTTTGACCCTCTTCTTCAGCTTATACTCCAGCCGAGTCCTTTGACTCCTTCATCATCAGCTAATCGTCAGACCGTCATGATTGCTTATAATCACAGCTGAACAGTGCGTAATGCTTATTTGATTTCCTGACAATGGAATAGTAGAGTTTCTTTTCCAGAAATATAAGTTAATTCTGTATTTGTCTAAACATCACATTACATATCTGTCTCTCTATATATGCAATCTATGAATAATTTCTACTCTGTAGATCAACGTAAAAATAATTTTAATTTTTATTTATTTTTTGTTTGTTTTTATTATAATTTCTTTTTATTGCCTCGTCATTTGACTTTATGCATAAATACTAAATGTTGAATAATTTCTTTTTCATTACAGTGCTGTCGATAATAGCTCAATCAGCTCGGCTCAGGTCAGATCAGATCAAATCTGATCAGATCACGTGTCGGCAACTACAGTTCGTGTAATTCGGTAGAAGTAGCCGAAAAGTTGTCGTGCAAACAAATACTCGAAACGCTACCTAAGATCCAACAACAACAAAAACAAAAAGCTAAAATAAAACCCGTCGAGAAGCCGAAAGCTGACAAAACAGTTGGCTCGTTGATCGTGTTGGCATTTAATTTAGCTGGTTACGTGGCTGGGGGACTCGTGTGGCCGCCGAAAAGAAAGTCACGACACTATCCAAAGCGGTTCAAAACAAGATTTCCAAGATTCTGCGCCGAAAGTCAAAGTTACAAGTTTACATTTTGGCCCGGTTCAACGTCTTATCAGTGTGTGTGTGTGCCGTGTGTGTGTGTGTGCCACTTTAGAAAGTGAAAATCGAGTGCAGTCCCAGTTTGAGGCGCATTCGGTCAGAGCTGCAGCTGAAAGTGAATTTGCCTGCGAGCCCCATCATCTGTCCCAGTAGCTGCAGAGACAGCTACTCGGCCCAACCGCCAGCCAAATAACATTCGTCTATAGAGCCGCAGTCCAATCTGACTCCACGTTCCACAATGGAGGCCGAAGAAATTACAAAACTCGTTGATGGTGTTTATAGGGTAAGTTTTTTAGGTTTTTTTTTCTATTTTTACTATTGCTCTTGTTGTTGCCCTTTTTTTGGGTTAGCCCAAAGTAGTTTAAGAGGTAATAAAGAAATTTCAAATGAGCTTTCTTCGGGTCTTCAGTACGTTGAGGCAGGTAGACAAAATTAAATAGAAACAATTATTGCTTGATAATAAATAAAATGAGTTGACTATTTATTAAAAGTCATTTACAATATATTAGTAATAACATTTTATATTCATATTTTTAATATAATAACAATAATAACAATTTTAATATTTGTTCTTTTACAATATTTACAAATTTATATTTTGTTAAATTGAGTCTAATTCGTCTGGATTATAACAGAATCAAAATTTATTTTGTTATTTCAATAGAAGTGTGAGTTTTTTTTAAGGATATTAAAATATTATTTCATTTTTCTAATATAGTTAAAGTCGATATATGCTAAAGTCTTGAGCTCAATCCGGCAAAACTCTTGCATATATTTGAAAATATTTTGTAGATCCAATTCATGGATCTCAAATATAGCACTTTGTATTTGAAAATATTTATGACTTCAAATATTTTCACTAAAACAGATGCATAATTTTATAAATAAATTAAAATATAAAAAAAATTATAAAATTAACTTATAAATAGATAATTAAGTCAAATAGCTTACAACTCAAAGAAAATAAAAGAGCTGTTAAAACATTTTGAAACAATTTTTAAGGTAGTCAACTTAAAGGCTGGAAGCTAGCTTAAGCCTCAGTATATTATTATATATTTAATAATTATTTTTATTAAATATCAATTTGTCAATCGAAAAAATATTCCTGCCTTAATTTAGTCATTATTTATTATACCGTCCACAATTGAATATGATAAAAACATTTATTTTTTCTATTATTTATATATTTATATGAAATGTAAGTTCGGTCAAGGTGAAAACTCGACTTGTTAGGCGTCTATTAGATGAAAATGTGATTTTAATCTGGGGAAAACAATTTGCTTTGCGGCTTGCACAATTTGCCTGGCAGCAGCCTCACAGTGGTCGCCCCGCAGTTGTTTCTCTTATGCAATCGACTCGCAATTGGCCCAAAAGCAAAGGCAAAAGCGAATTGCGTGAAGGCCATTTCTATTCGGCTTTAGGTGTCTGTCGACTAATTTTCATATTTTCCTAACGCTTGCAGCCCATATAATGATCCCAGCTGTACGAAAAACAATTTATTATATTAGAAATGTTTAGCTGGGGCTTAACACCTTGAGCTAAACTATAGGAAATATGTACGAAATTCATATGATAAAATTATATTTTTCTTTATATATATTTTCTTATGATGAGCTAAGCAAGTTTTATACTCCTTCCAGTTGGGATTGATAATTGGATAATTGTTGAATAATGTAATAAATATTTGTATATTTAACGAATTTCTTAAATTTGTAAATTTGTTTTCTTGGGTAAATGTTTCAAAATCTGTTGCCTTGGCTAATAGCTCTTATATAGACATTTCTGCGTTTGCTTTTTAAGATCCGCTTTAAACTTAAAATAATTACTATATAGTAGAGAATGTTTAAGATATCTCAAGACTTGTTAATTGTTCTACTCTTTTATCTTAAAATACCTCTAAACAAATTTTTAGCATGTAACAGCATAGCTTAGCTTGGTAAACCTTCAAGCCACCTGGCTTCAATGAAAATATTCATTGATGATAATTTGTTAAATTGTACTAATTTTTATCTTAGTTCATAGGTATCTGAAAACCTCTTAAATAGCCATATCAATGGTTAGATTTGGTAGCTTAAGCATAGTCATTTTTATATATTTTAGAGTTAATCAATATTGACAAGAATTATTTTAGTTTTAATATACTCTTCAATAGTTCGTTTGGTACTAAATGGGTATATACACTAGGGCATCCAATAGTAACTGTCTTTAAAGATTTGTGAACAGTCAAAGCTATAATTAATTTAGTTGGGGTATCTTAGCAAAAGTATCTCAGTCTCCACAATTCAGCCCAAGCTGTCATTTAAGATCGACTATAAATTTATCACCGCACGCGATGTCCATAAAAAGCAACATAAAAAATAAAAGATAAATAAATAAAAACTGAAAAGTAAAGCAAAATAGTTGTAGATAAAGCATCAATAAATATATGTCTTTATGTGTTTTGTTTGCGGTCAAATCTCGTTTGGGACAGGCCGAAAGACATTTGAAAGTGAATTTCGTTGGCTGGAAATCAAAATCCGAATTTGGTCACGTCCCGCTTCGGCTTTAAAATGTAAAGCTTGTTTATTGTTTTTAGGCCTTTTTTTTTACACGGTCATATGGCAAACGAAACGGCGCAAAACAAGTTCAATTGCGTTTGTGCCACACGGTGTGGCAGTTGCAACAACAACAACAACAACAAAGAAGGAAAACGAAATAGCGTCTTGGGAGTTTGGCAAGTTTGCAGCTACTGCTGTGGCATCTGCCAGGGCAGTGTTGAAGGGGGCGGCACGGGGCGGGGCATTGCACATTTCGCGCATCTATTTCATTATGCAACATTTAGTTTTCACAACTTGCAACCAGCAGCAGCAGCAGCAACAGCAGCCACAGCAACTGTTGTTGTTGTCATTGTTTTGCGGCTTTAAAAATTGCGGAAATTTTTCTGTTTTTTTTTTTTGGCGCTTCCTCGGCTTTTCATGTTGCACATGGCTGCATTTTCTTGACTCGACTCGAACAGCATTTGCATTTTTGTTTTGGCTGCATTTTGTGTCACAGCGCAGGCAGAAACCAAAACAAGAAAAACAAAAAAATTATTTAATTATTGTGACAAATTTGCGAAAAGACTCAGGAAACGAACTCGTTTGGACGTAACTCCCAGATGAATATGAGTGAATTGCTATGAATTAATCAAATAACTTCCTGGTCTTTTCCCTAAGATTAAATATATATAAATATATATAGGTATATATTTGATACCTGTGTGATTTATACGTCGAACTCGACTCTGTCACAGACTCTGATTAGTTGTCAGCCATAAGTGGTTTATGGACCTATTATAATAATGTGACTGGCATTATACTTATATATATTTATTGTTGTTGTGCAAATTAATTGATTGGCATCTAGTTTTATTGCCCGCGATAGCTTAATTTATTTATTAATGCGACTCCATCTTAAATTTGATTTAAGTTTGTTTTTCGGATTTATAATTCATGTTTCTTTTATGGATGTTGTTTAGCGTAGAACAAGGTTGAACTACAATAATTAACTGAGAGAGGGAGAGGGTGCGAGAGAGAGAGAGGGAGAGAGAGAGAGGGAGAGAGAAAGAGGGAGAGAGAGAGAGGGAGAGAGGGGGAGAGAGAAAGAGCTTGTTGAAGTTCATATCTTAACAAAGTAAATCTGAAACTGGCAGATTAATTATCTTTAAATATCAAGTTGAAATGTAGTATTCAAAAAGCTTTCAGATCTAAAATTGTTGAAGTTTATTTTTTTTTAAATTAATAAAAATAAAAATAAATATAATAATTCAAAAGTTTTTTATACAATTTAAGTGGGTAAGAGATAGATAGTAGCTGAGATATAAATTGTCCTAAAATATTATATTTTCCTTAATTTAAATGGTAATTAAACTGTATATGAATTTCTTTGGGGATTATCATAGGGAGAACATCTGCAAAAGAGAGAAAGTAAGAGATGAAATAACACAAATATAATGTTAAATAAATTATAGGGAAAGAGTATGAGGAATGATATCGAATGTTAGATTATAATAGCTTTAGTCAAAGTAGGGCGATAGATAAAACATAAATTGTATTTATGTGAATCGCATAGAGGAGCAGTTTAATAAATGAAGAATAAATAAATAGACTTTAATGATTAAACTTATAAATATTTCATATTTTAGGGATTGAACTTGCTAAATTTATTATTTCACCTAGAGTTCTACACTCATTGAGAGAGGTTAAAATATATACAAAATCTATTAAATATAAATTAAATTATATTTCAAAGAATTATCTCCAACTATAATTATTTCTATATAATGTGAGCACATTTTCAAATCTATAATAGTCAGTTCATATAAAGACTAGTCACAGGTCTTCGCCTGCTTGATCACAGTCCACCTGATGATGTATGTAGAAATAAATCAGCTGCAATTGTTTGTCACACACACTTTAATGGATTTATGGCACATTCTGTCGGCATGGCTGGAAACAGAGCTGCAATAAGCGGTTTGCTGGGCAAAGCGAATGATGCCCAGGTGGGCATACAAAAGACCTGGCAATTGGTTTGGTTTGTCTGGGGACTAGGCTGCAGGCGAAGCCACTCAAGAGCGCAGCTCAGCATGGCGCACAAGTGGGACGACCAAAGGTGTTCCAAGTGCTGAAGCTACAACAGCAACAACAACGACAGCAGCAGCAACAAAAGATACAGGGCAATGAGTATAAATGAAAATTACAGAAACTGACGGAGACGACGATGCCAACAAAGTCGCTGTCTAATGCGAAGTGGGAGCAGGAATGGGAACCGAGACTGCGACTGTGACTGCGACTGCGACTGCGACAGTGAATGTGAATGTAAATGTGACTGTGACGGATTGTGAGTGGAAGACGCAGGCATTTCTAAGGCTGCAGCATTAGAGAGCGAGTGCGAGAGACTGGTAGTAGCAGAGGGAGAGGGAGACAGAGCTTGGAACGATGTCACACGGTTCAGCTTGAGCCTCAATGGAACTATGTCATTGTCCGAGTGGGACAGGCGAAGCCCTACGATTCGCATTTTATTTTGCTTTTATTATTTGTTTTTTTTTTTTTTTGGTCTGGGAAGACACACGCAAACACTTTCAAACATTTTTCACGCACGCTGAAGTAGCGGTAGTAGGAGGCAGGGGGCGAGGTTACGCCCTGACGCCTTTGCTGAAGTTTTGTCAACGGACAAGTTTTTTGTTGTTGTGGTTCGAGTACCTGTTGCGTGCTTGGCTGCCTTCCATTTGGCTGTCGTCGTTGTTTTATTTCGTTTTTTATTATTTGCAAGTTTTCATTTTCTAATTGGCATAATTGCGGCTCGTGTTTCTTGCTGTTGTTGGTGCTTGGGCGGATTGCATTCTCGCATGCCTGCGGTGGGTGTGGCCGCTGGCGTCGCTGAGTTATGGCCAGGCCCATTTGATACCACTTTGCCAACCAGGCAACAGAGGCAAAGCGCAGCGGAGAGAGGACTGAGGTAACGAAATTGCGACTCTTGTTTTATTTCTGTTTTGTTTTGTTTAATTAAAAAAATTACATGTGCCGAGCTCACTAGGCGATTTATGTTAAGCGCCGATTAGAGCCGACCCAGGCAGGGGCCGAAGTGGTTCGAGAGGGGCGCTCAATTTATTTTGGGCTAAATGTTTTGCGCTGTCTAAAAAGATTTGCGGGTGTGATAAAAGTTGCGTCAGCGCTTTTCTAAATTGCATGGCTAAAGGTAGCTCAGCTAAGCTGGGCAGCAGCAGTAGTAGCTGCTGGCTGGGCACAAGGAAAGAAATTTGTACGAAAGTATAATGAAACAAATTAGATACAGTTGCGAATATGATAAATCAGTAGAGTAAAAGAAAACTATACTACATCAAATTTTATAAGTTAGTGAATAACATCATAACACTCATATATTAATAAAAATATAATCACATTCATAAATATTATTAATAATAATAATAAAGCTAAACTATACTTGAGTGAGCTTTGTTAATGTTGCTACTAGCTCAAGTTTTTAACTAAATTTGTTTTATCTTGTCTTATTTTGCCTAACTGACCATCATGAATTACTGCCAGCAAATAAAGAATGTAATGTAGTTTTGAATACGCCAAGAGTTCTCTTTGTTTATATATACAAAATTGTATCTGTTTTAAATTTATCTATGGAAACATTTAGCTATATTTTATATGTATAAAACAAAACAGTTCATATTTTATATGTATAAAATGATATATTTTTTATTGATTGAGTTATAAGAATTCTGTGCCTAATGCATCTTTTTGATGATTATCCAATGTTTCTAATCATATGATAGCTATATTTAAATATATAATTATAGATTAAAAGTCAGATATATTGTGTTAACTTTTATGCCCTAAGCCTTTCATTTTCATTAATATTATAAATTAATGTGTTTGTATTTAAGTTTCTGTATTTGTCACAATTTCTTGTTGCTTCTGAGCTATACAGGCACAGGCAGTAGTTATCATTTCTAGTTGTGCTGTTTTTAAGCAAAACTTTGAAAGTAACTTTTGTAAATTCTTATTACTCGCATTTGATCCATTGCCCTTACGACTTGAGTGCCTATGCTTAGGCTGTTACTTTATGAAGGCCAACTTTGCTGCCTTGAACTGGGCTTATTATATGCATTTATACCTTAGATACACCTGATCACAGCTAATTATCATAACTGTCCGTTTAAATGCTGTGCTAACCACTTTAAGTACCCATGCCACAAATCGTTCAAAATGCAAACTTTTAATACCCTTACAAACCGCAATTACTGAGTTGAAGGTGCACAAATGTATCTCACAGATACAGATACAGATACATAGATATATAGATATATAGATATATAGATATATAGGTATATAGATATATAGATATGTAGATATATAGATATATAGATTTATATATATAGATACACATATACATAGATAAATAGATACACAGATACACACATACATACATAGATATTGTATATATAGACATACAAACTCATAGACACGGAGATACTTGAGTGCATGGCTTAGCCTATGTCAGGGTTGGCTCACTTGTCATGCACTCGCTTACTAATTAAACAAATTCGAGCTGAATGTAAATTAAACATTTAATTGCGATAGGACTAGCTCTTAAGATAAGTCATGAAAGTAAACACTCGAATAAATGGAAGGTATATAGTATAAGCCTCGCTCTGACCTTGTCTATGTGAAGTTTGATTTCCAGTTTGAGTTTCAGTTTGAGTTTCAGTTTGAGTGCAGGCATTCCCACGCCTCGATGCCGCGATTTGCGGCTAATAAATTTTTTAACAAATAAAAACAAAGTTGAAAAAAAATATTGTAGAAATATTGCTTTAGCCTGGGCTCTCAAATATTTGACATTCATTGTTTTTTTCGGTGCATACAAAAACTGAAATTGTTTTCGTAAGGCGAAATATTTGTGTTTTGTTATTGGCTCTGAATTTTTGACAGTTTGTTGCTAATTGTGTTTTTATTTTGGTCGGAATGTACAGGTGAGTACTCACAATTTACTTATGAGTGCTTTTCTTTTGTGCTGCTCGCTTGGCAGTCAGGAAATCGGTTCTAAGCAAAAAATATTTGTGTCCATTCATCAAGGGGCTCGTAATTAATTATGGCTGAACAGGTTCGGAGGTTCGCCAGCTCCCGCCGTCTGAGTGGTCCATGTCAAGTGGCTGACAATAAAGCGCTTTGTGAGTCATTCACAGCACTTTGAGTTGTTGTTGCGTGTCAGCAATTCAGAGGTTCGGCATTGTCTTCAAATATAGAGAAAGAGCACAGCACAGCACAGCCCAGCCCAGCCCAGGATTGGTCTATGTGCTGCCCAAATAGAGCTGTTGTCATTGCCCTCATGTTTGTGTTGGGCTCAAGCTGATGTCACTGCGACTTCAATATGACCAAATAATTTACGTCACCTGAGCAACTACGTGTAGTTGCACCTGGCATTGTATGCAAATGCATGTCTGACTCTAACGCTTCGACAAGTACTCAATTCATTATTATTTAAGTGCTTATTTAATGCATTTCTAAGTTATCTAACTTTTCTGTGCGCTTAGCAGATTTCTATTGATTGATTACATGATTCACCTTCCGATTTATTGTTTTGCCAGCCAAGGAATGTTTTTGTCTCTGATGCCATCATTAATCTATTAATAAATATGAAGCAGATTGAACAATAATAATAATTGATCAAATTTTACAAACAGATAAAACATAATAAATAAAATATTAGATTTACAAGGCTTTCCATATTTCTTAAAATGCTTACTTACTTCACTAACTGTCAAAGTGTGATTCGAGTCCTGCTCTATTGACTTGCTTAGCTGAACGCTTATCACGCCACATAGGCAGTTAGAGTGTAAATGGGTTGGTTTCATTATTTAATAAACTTTATCTGTTATCTGTTGGACTGCACACACACACTGAATATATAATCAAATTGAAATACTAATTAAATACCAATTTACAGCAAATCTGTGTTTGTTTGGTTTATACAACTTTTAAACTGACTTTAATCTGTCTGCTTATGTGGATTATTAGTGTAATATGTGAACGAAGAAAGCTTTCGCAATGCTCATACAGTGAATACATGATGACTAGATTACTGTCGTTAAGGTGGTGCTGTGGTGGCATATGCCTAGTCGAACTATTCCATTCACCATTTGTATGGGCTTAGCCAATGCGCAGGTGCAGTTAACTCAGTGCGACTCCGCATGTCGACTCTCTGCAGTCGTTGCTGGCGGCTTACGCGGAACTAATGATGTATATGTCTTTTGTGTTGACCACAACAATGTTTCTTTTTGTGTATTTCGCTTGGCTTATACAACGAACTTTTACTACCCGAAGCAAGTCGTGAAAAACCATTACGACAGATAGACAGGCTCGCAAGAAATGCACAGCGTGTGATATGAGACATGGAATTAAATGAAATATTAGTGTAACTCAAGGAAGGCACTCGCCTGCCACATACCCTGTAGACAGCTAGTGAAATGCTGAGATATTATTAAATGTACAGAAAATGAGAAAAGTTGAATATAGCTGATCTAAGAAACTCTTTCTTCTTTGAGAATCTGCAGTGGGCTACTGAAATTCAAGTAGAAATATATTATTATATATTACAATCCTTTTAAGTGTCTAGATATTACGCCATTTATTGATGTCTAATATCAGAAATCACCTATTCAAAAGTATTTCCGGAATTCCTTTCATATTTTATTGTATGAAAAGTTTTGTTCATGTACAAAGCATATATACCCGATTTGAATGAATACAGGGTAGTAAAAAGCAAGCATAATTGCCAAGTTAAATGATCTGTCGTTAGGAATGCGATATGACAGCTCATAAATTATATTGTAATTAATTAACATATGCGAACACATCAAAATGTTTATTCAAGCAGCATTAATTCGTTTTAATCTTTGCAATTGCAGAATATACTCGATAGATTCAATCCGGGTGCCAGACAGCTAATTGCAGCGGGCAAAAGTTACCTGAAGGCGTTGCATGGTAATCATCATATAGACTATATACCATATTCAACTGGGCATATACAGTTAACTAATTTGTAATGCATTTCGTGCCATTCCATGCAACAGGTGCCGCAACAGCCTCGCGTCTATTCAATGAAGCATTGGCCAAGATTGCGATGAACGCGCAACAAAGCGGAACGGGCGATATTGGTAAGACCACACAGTGAAAGAATGCAATTGAGAGTGAGTGTTTAATCAATGGATATACCTATATATGTATTGTGACTGCAGGTTCAGCTTTGATGAGCGTTGTAAATGTGAACAAGGAGATTCAGGATCAACAAATGAATATTGTAAGTAAGGCAAATGTGATGAATCATATAACTAAATGATGAAATATAAGTATTGCTTGAATTCAAGAGAATCGCGTAGAAGGACTTATCCTCATACCCTCCCTCTAATACTCCTTCTTATGCCCGTATCTCTCTCCATTCTTCTCTTTTACCTACTCTTACTCTCTCTCTGTCTCCTACTTTCAAGCTATTATCATATAAAGTATTGATTTGAATTCATGAGAATCGCATAGAAGTACTCACCTTCATACCCACAGAATGACTCTCTAATACTCCCTCTTATATTTTCTCTCTCTCTCTCACAGACTCGCCTCTACACTCTCTCTCTCTCTCTCTCTCTCTCACACACAACAAATATCTCCCTCTCTACATTATTTTCTATTACACACTCTTACTCTCTCTCGCTTTCTCTCCCTACACTCAAACACAACAATTGTCATACTCCTTGTAACTAAATATATTATAATAAAAAGGAATGGTTTGAATTCTATTCTATATTCTTTAAAATAATATTCAAAATATAAATATAAATTTTATAATATTGTATATATAAAAATATCTTCAGATAACATTTTACTTGTCTCGTCTTCCAGCTGAAAGCCTTCTACGTTGATCTATTGGTGCCATTGGAGACAAATTTGGAGAAGGACACAAAAGTGGTGCAGCATGAGCAAAAGAAATTCATGCAGCAGCACAAAGTGCGCATGGAGAGCTACCAGAAGGCCGTCTCCACAATGAAGAAGCAGCGCAAGAAAAAAGCAACGCCTGAGAACACGGAAAAGGAGCTGAGAGTAAGTATATAGCTACATATATAACACATCAATTGGTTTAACGAACACGAACACGCGAATGCTGTTTCAGAGTCTGCAATTGTTGGAGGATCAGAAGAAGAAGCTCGACATATTTTGTGATCAGAGCTATAAGAATGTAAGTTCGTTGCCTAAGTCTTTTGTTTGGCCTCTGAGAATAAGCCAGAACTCTTGTACGCATACAGGCCATGACACAGGAGCGCCGTCGCTATGGTTTCGTCTTGGAGCGCCAGTGCTCGATCGCTAAGCACTGGATGGCCTACCACACCACCGGCAAAACAGTAATTGATAATAATTTCGAAAATTGGCAAGAAATTGCCGCTTCCCGTGAGATAATACCGCCGGCCGCATACGAGAGTGGCTACAGCAGCAGCAACAGCAACACAAGGCGCCTGGTAAGTCCCAGCCCCCAGCCTTAACAACTCTCTTAGCTGGCTAACGATTGTCTGTCTGTCTGTCTCTCCAGGAGCGCATCAAAGACGCTGACGATGAGCAGTTACAGAGCCAAGGTCTGGGCGCTCAGCTTAAGAAATCGCGCAGCATCGATGCCCCTTATGGAGATATGCGCACTCTGCACGAGCGTGAAGGCCATTCGGGATCGGCGCTTTATGGACAGAACTCCTTGCCGCGTGCCAAATCCGACTTCAATTTGGCGCTTGTTGGAGCTGGACCTATGATAGGTAGGCTGCCTCACCTGACCTGGCCTGCCCCGGACTCTATACTTCAGACTCACACTTCTCTTCCCATCTTGCAGGCAGCAAACACAAAATCATTGAGGAGCAGCTGCCGCTTGGTGAGGTGGAGCGTGGGGATCAGCGTCCGCTGGTCAAGGCATTGTACGCATATATGCCTTCAGGTGAGAATCAGCTGTCCTTTGAGGAGGGCGACCGCATTGCGCTGGTGGGCGCCAAGGCCAAGGGCTGGCAGTTTGGTGAGAATTTGCGCACGCAGCACTTCGGCTGGTTCCCTGTGGCCTACACCAATGCAGAGAGCCTGGAGCTGGCGCCATCTACCGGCCGACGCTATGAGAACATGCACATGAGCTACGGCAGCAGCGGACTGCGCAGCTACCATGAACAGCAACAGCAACAGCAACAGCAACAACAACAGCATCAGCAATACGAAGCGCAGCTGGAGCTCATGGACAACGATGCCACGTACAGACGACGCCGTAATCACAGCGCCGAGGAATCCTCGCCCACACGCATGTTCGGCGACACCATCAAGCAGCAAAAGAAGTACCGCTCCGGCTCGGCAGCCAATCCGCGGCCAGGTCCGCCGCCCACGCTGCCCGCTCCAGTGCCGAACGGTCAGAGTCAGAGCGCTCGTATGCTGAACAGTTCGCAGAGCTTCTGCGCTACCAACGGCGTGCCAGCTGCCGTGGAGCGACGCAAGCAGAAGCTGCTAAATGGCGCACAGGTGAGCCCATCAAATTGCAACAATAACTGTTCTTTATTGACTAATAATTGGTTTGCTTCTGCAGAGCTCCATGAGCCAGCCGTCCACAAAGTCCGCAGCGGCGGCCAAGACCTCGCTGCACAGCAGCAATGACAGCGGCTTTGCCAATGAGCCGCCGCCACAGCCCGAGGTGGACTACTCCGACGAGGAGCCAGCCACACAGCGTGTGCCCATACGGTAAGTGCAATTAATGAACTTGATATCATCATACTATATGTGTGTGTGTGGCATTGGTAGGAAGACTATTCCGGATTTGTAGTAACAGTTTGCTTATTTATTTTTATTTTATTCGATTTGACTTTTATCCTTGACTTTTACTTGAATATGCGAAATATCTGAATATGAAGAACTTTTTTACTATTTACCTTTTTTATTTTTATGAATTTATTTTTATTATTTATAATATTTATATAATTTATAATTTTTTTTATTAATTAATTATTTTCATTTTTAATTTTAAGTATATTTGCGTAAATTTATGTGTTTTTTTAATTTTTATAAATCTTTATTTATTTTGCATTCAGTATTTAATTTATTTTTAATTTTTTATATATTTTTTAGTTTAGTTTGATTAGTTTTCTTATTTTATTTCTTCATATATAAGACTTTAACTTTTGTATATAAAATATCTGATTATTGAAAACTTTAGAAGTTAGTGCATCAGTTAATATTTAATTTTTTATTTATTTTTTTATTTTTTAATTATTTTCATTTTTAATTTTAAGCATTTTTGCTTTATAAAATTTTTATTTTTAAATTGTATTTTTTTCATTCAGTATTTAATTTTCTTTTAATTTTTTTACATTTTAAATTTTTTTGATATATATGATTTTAACTTTTATAAGTATATTAAATATCTGAGTTTTAAAGAAATTAGCAGTTTGGTTAATTTATCAATTGATTGTTAAGAAATTAGTTTTCTTGCTTTTTATTTATTTTAATTTTAATTTTCAAATATTTTGCTTTGATAAGTTTTAATTTTTTATTAATTTATTTTTCTTATATTTTATTTTTTATTTAATTTTTAATTTAAAAATTTTTTGCTTAATTAATTTTTATTTGAACGTTTATTAATTTTTTTTAAATATTTGCATTTATTTTTCATTCAATATTTATATATTTTTTAGTTTATTTTAATTAGGATTTTTAATTGCGAAAATTTTGTTTTTTAAATTTTTTTCATATAAAGATCAATTTATAAAAATTGAATGATCCATACATTTTTGTTGTGGCATTAGATTAACTAATGGCTTGCTAAGTCTTAATGAAATAATTTTAAATATATGCTTATCGAATTGACTATCCATGCCCCACCACCACAAATATATATGTATTGTACATATAGATTTAGCATCTTTCTATATCATTACCCACTCGCTGCTGTTGTCACTAATCTGCGCACCCATTGTAACCTCATATATATATATATATATATTCAATATTGCTATTGAAGTACCTTATTTATTTGCGTTTGCTCTTTTATTGTTCTTTTGATTTCATGTATCATCATTCTATACTTTGTTGCCCTTCATCATTGTCGCATCCTTTGTGTTAACCACGCCCGCACACACGAACCGCACCCACGACTATCCGCTTAACCCACCAACAAAATAAAAACCATGAAGGCGACGCGCCGACACCAATACCCACACGGTGCCCAGGGACGTGGCTTCGTGGACGCTGAATCGTAATTTCCGCAACAGCGTGGATAGCCAGATCGATGACAAGAGTTTGAACCGGCTGAGTCGGCAGAGCGGCGGTGGCATTGGTGGTAAAATGCGATACGATTTGATTGCCTCTGACGATGAGATACTGCAGGCCTCCAGTGCCGGCTTGAAGCGCACCAAGTCCTTCTGGAAGTTTGGCGGTGGACGCAGTGAGGACATTCTAGCTGGCATGTCGCTCTGGCAGCATCGCGATCTGGTCGCAGCGCCCAACATGGAAGAGATGCGTGACGACGTACGCTCCGACGAGGATCGAGAGCGTCACAGTCATAGCAACGGTACGAGCAATGGCAATGGCAATGGCACTGGCACGCTGACCAAGTCGCAGAACTCCAGCTCGTCGCAGGAGAAACGTGGCCGCAAGGACAGCATCACCAGCACAGAGATCTATGGCGATGATGATGAGAACATTTATGGAGTAAGTCCAGCCATGCCACCACAAAAACAACAACAGCAACAGCCACAGCAGCAGCAGCAACATCAGCAGAGGAGCAGCGGCTACACGCCCAAGTCACGCATGAAGATCATGAAGACCATTGAGATTGATATAGAGGAGCCCTCGGAGAACGAACGTTTGAGCACCATGCGTCGTAGCCAGCAGCTACAGCAGCAGCAGCAGCAACAGCAGCAGTCAGACTATGGCCATGGACATCGCAAGCTGGACAAACAGGGCTCTGGCTCCGCCTCATTGGCCTCATCCACGCCACAGCACAAAGCCCAAACGCTCAGCCGTTCCAAGCCATCGCAGCAGCAGCTGCAGCAACAACAGTTTCCGCACTCCACGGATGAGGGCGACAGCGATGATCATGGCACGTTGAAGATGAGCGACGTCAATAACTTTTTCGATGACATGCAACACGATGGAGGCGGCAATTCAGGCAGCGGAGGAGGCGTCGGCAACCATGGCCTGGTCATGAAGACGCTCAAGCGCAAGGACATACTCAAGCAGTACTACACCAGCGAGGATGAGTCGGAGGCAGAGCTGAAGTCAACCAGCTCCGATCCCTACGACTGCATCGTGATCAATGATCATCTGGTGCGCAAGGATGACAAGCTGAGACGCCAGCATCATCAGCATCAGCAGCAGCAACAGCAACAAATGGAGTTCCATACATTTCGCTCATCTACATCCACAATGGCGACCAATACGCTAAAGAAGTCCAGCTCCAAGGAGCAGGACAGCACGCTGACCCGCAATTCCACAGCAAATGGAGCTGGTGCACCAACTGCCACGATTCTGCCACGCACGCGCCTGCTCAAATCATCCTCCAGCAACAACAACAGCAGCAACAACAGCCACAACAACCACAACAACATCAACAGCAGCGCGACACTGGAACGTAATTTGAAGGCGCATGTGGGCAACAAGAGCTACGGCCCGTGGTACGACTTCTGGGATCAGGAGCAGCACGGCATAACCAGTCAGAAATCTGCGAGCGCCAAGCTGAAATAGTTACCAGGGGCCATGGGCTAAGGGGCAACAAGTTGGGGGCAATCTAAGGAGTTTGTAGTTTCGCCGTTTTCTTACCAGAGAAGAAAATGCGCCGAGCGTGACGGCGATTGAAGAGAGCATGTGAAATAACTAACAAAGTTTCAAATCACAGAGAAACAAATACAATTGTGGAACTCTAATTATTATTTTTACCAGAAATCTGATCAAAGATTTACTTACAAATTTACAAATTTAAGATATCCCAAAAAAAAGAAGAAATTATTATAAAATACTTCCAAGTGCTTCCAACTATTGTTTATATCAAGAAAAGTTTAACTATGCTCTAAACATCAAACGCCGACTGCTTAATACTCTTTCAGAGCTCACAGCGTGTGAGCACTTCCATTATTTTGGTGCCTTGCATAACGCACAGTTTTAAGCTAAACATAAACACATAAACCATATATACATAAATATACTATATATACCTTTATCTGTATCTTATTTTTTTGCTTTAGTCATAAGCTCTTGCATCATGTTACATTCTTTTAGCACACACCACAAATGAAAGGAATATATAATAAATATATTTTATATATTTTTGCAGCAAGCGCGGTATTTATCGCAACTATTCCATGGGCTACTGAAAGCCAACACACACACAAATTACAATCCCGTAGATGGTATTCCACTATAACACACTGTTCAAGCTGTTTACTAGCCCTGTCTCCAAAACAATCTCTGCTTCCCTTATATATATCTGTAGTAAGTGCTCTGTTTTAGTTGTAACTAGAGTAGCATAGCTGAGCTGGCGTGCTGCCTTGTTCTACTCGCAATGTTCGTTCATCTTTGCAGCGCCTCTCAGTTTGCCACAATCAAGTTGCGCCATACGAAGACGAACGATCGATCCGCTCCGATGATATACCGCAGCGTCAACAAGTAGCAACGAATGCGCAAGGTGGAGTTTTTGTTATGATCAGGACAACTGAAAGCTTCAGCTACATCTACACACACACACACACACTCGAACACAATCTAATCCGAACACAAAAATAATTTAAATCTTATATATATATATTGCATAGAGCTAATCGTTCTGCTCTGTCATGCCCGACGAGCTGAAAGGATCGCGTCTTAGTTCTTAGTTCTTGAGCAGCTGGGCAAGGATTCTTGGTAGTCATTAAGTTGTATTGTTTGTTAAAAATCATTGTATGTTAAAGCTCGAAATATATGTAAATTCAAATATTATGCCGAATAAAAAATAATAAATGCAAAATAATTCAATGTATATAATTGGTTTTAAAAATCTATAATCTGAATAAAATATTTTTATTTTAATCTAAATAAATTTATTTATTTTTTGACGTCTTATTGCTGTCGTATGACATTTAAATAACAATCAATATTAATTTGACTAACTAAATTTTTATTTTCTTACTAATATCTTATTTAAATTAATAAAATTGATTGGAAAATAATTCAATATATAATTGGTTTTAAAAATCTATAATCTGAATAAAATATTTTAATTTAAATACATTTCTTAATTTTTTGATGTCCTCTTATTGGTGTTGTATAATATTTTAATAACAATTTATATTAATTTGACTAAATAAATTTGTATTTTTCTATCTATCTTCTTACGCTAACAAATCAGTTAAGTCAAACTAATGAATCTACAGACGTCTTCTTATTCTTGTCGTATTACCTTTAAATAACAATTCATATTCTGCAAGTAAAATTTAAATTAATAAAATTGATTTAGACTCAATCCGATTGCACTTACCTTGTCTAAGTTTGTACAATTAATGCCCAGCAGAAGAATCAATGGCTTCTGTTTGTTAGGATCTCGCACTTGTTGCAGCAATTGATATGCCTCAGCAAGAAAATTTGAACCTAAATTTGGTAAATCTATTCTTAACACATTTAGCTTTTGGCAATGTTTGAGTATGTCTAAAACCAAATCGTCTATAGGACTACAGTCTGGCAGCTGTATAAAGAAATCGGTGAGCTGATTGAGAGCAATCAAAGCTTCCAGGCAATGTGGCTCTGTTAGATGGCAATCCAATCGCTGCAAGCTACTTATGCGTGCAATTTCACAGGCTTCTGGATAGCCAAGTCCAGGTGCGTTGATCGTTAAGGTGTGCAGCTGCTGCGAGAGCTTGGCCGTTATTGCAGTTACTAATGGTAGTAGAGGACAGCAGTCATGTTGCTGGCTATTGCCAAAGATATGTAGCTCCCTTAGCTCAGGCAGTTCAGCCAGAGGCACGTACTCATCCGCCTTTTGGGTCATGCGAAAAGTGAGCTCCTTTACACACGTTGAGTGCCGCACTAGATCTTCGAGCGTTGGCCGAATGGAAGCATTATTAAATAACAAGACACGTATTTTCGTATGGTTTTCAATGAATTCCATCAGCAGGTCTCTACTATGAGCCGATTCCCTGAGCAAGCTTTCGCAGTCATCGAACTGACATAGGCTATCGACAACGTTATCTGAAAGAAAGCAATATGAATTATAGCAATGCTCTATGGAGTGTATATATTACTGACTATCTTGATAGGTGGCAATTCCTTTCATCCTTGGCAATTGCTCAAGAGCTCGCAAAATACATTCATATGTCATGTGTGATTCGTTGTCCTTAATCCACAGCAAAACACGTTCAAGTGCAGACATATTTTTCAGAATGGTCATGAACTGTGCTAATGGCCCTCCACTCCAATCGAAATTCCTGTTCATATTTATAGTAATATGCTTTACATGTGCACTTATTTGACGTAATAATAGCATTTCTTGTTGAAATCCTTCAGCGTTTGTTTCTCCAAGTTCAAGTCGCGCATAAATATATTTTCGATAGTTTAGCCAAACGTTTCGGAAACGAGTGCAAACTCTTGCTAAGCTCATGTGAGTATCAATCGGAAGGCATTTAAATAAACACTCAATACAGTCATCATTTAGATCTAAAATAGTTTTGCTCATTTCCAAATACTTTCAAAACCGAAAGTAAAAACATAAACAAAATAAAATGCACTCGCAGAATGTATATAAGCAACAGCTGTTTTTGAATCAATGTGACCAAGCTTCCTTTCCTGGGAAATGCGTTCTTTGTACAGCAAAGAAAGAATACTAAAACATATTTTTCAAACACTTGTTGCCTTTGTTTGCCTAAAACTGGATTAGTCAACAGCAAGTCCTTCTAGAAACAATAAAAATATTAATAAAGCCATTAAATCTGACCAGAAGATTTATTAATAAAATGATTTTCCTACGTTTCAAACAGTTTGGAAAGCCCTGTTATTCAAGGAAATTACTTAAAGTTTCGTTAAAATAAGAGTCAATTGCAAATCTTACTTGCGTCTAGAGCCAACGTTTGATAGAAAAATCATGCGTTCTCCAAATTCGAAGTCTATATTAATATCTTCATCTCTTCTCCATCCTCTCCAGACAATTTGAAGCGCTTCGTGTGATACTCCAGGTAGAAAACTAATATTCAAATGAATTAATAATAGATATTATGATGAGCAACATCACTGCAAGCTCTTTTTATTTTTTTTTTGTATTTATTTTCGAGAGTAATAATGAACATATATTAACACCACTCATTTTTATTCATTTATGGCTAATATGAACAAATTAGAAATTTCTCTCGCGCCAGATGTAACAGCCCTGTTTAAGCAAAAGCTTGGTATTATTGGTAATACTAACTTTAAATACCAAAATATCGATAAGTTTCAAGGCTTTATTTAGATTAGCCGGTGTCGAAATAAACAAAACATTCTGAAGAAAGTAATTTGTGGTCAATGGCACTCTAAAAATGTCTTGGTCCTGGAAACTAGTTCTGCCCGTGGGCTTTGTATTGTACTCGTTGCCTCTGTTTCTGCGAGTAAACGGCACAGCCGAGTACATAATCGATGAAGAATTTCACATACCACAGGGCTTGGCCTTCTGTCGCAAACAATTCGATGTGGTATGCAAATGCAACTGAAACCATAGCAACAGCATCTAATCAATTGTCAATTGCAATTCTTACAGTGGGACTCCAAGATCACCACCTTTCCGGGCTTATATCTAATTGCACTAGTGCTGCAGCCGATCAACTGTTGCACAGTCACGGGTCTCCGTCTGCTTAGCCTAATCGGCGCTGGGATCAACATTTTGTTGCTCTATAAAATACGTCGTCGAACGCTGGCAGGCGTAGGAGGCAATGCTTATGCGGCGCATGAGGCAATTACAATGTCTGTGCTGCCGCCACTCTACTTTTTCAGCCATTTGTACTACACCGACACGTTGGCTCTGACTATGGTCTTGCTGTTCTACAACTATTGGCAGCAGGAGGCTCATCTGCCGGCTGCTGTTTGTGGTGCTGCGAGTGTGCTCATGCGCCAGACAAATATCGTCTGGGTGTGCATGTGCTGTGGCATGACTATTCTAGACACCGTTGTGCAGCAGTGCACGAACTCCTGTCCGGCTAATGAACGACCCATACGGCTATTTGGCAGCAAGGTGCGCAATCATATCTAACCAAACTGATATAATTTGGATATTTATATATATATTTTTTATTCTTTTATAGCTTTGGCTACAGCTGCTAGGCAGCCCTCAAGTGATATGCAATATCATTTTAAGTATTTTGGCTAAATGCTGCTTCTACGCCTCTATTATACTGCCCTTCGTTGGCTTCATCTGCATCAATGGCTCCATTGTGGTGGGCGACAAGAGCGCCCATGAAGCTACTCTACATTTACCGCAGATATTTTATTTTGCCATTTTTGCCGTTGGCTTTGGCATCACCAATACGCTGCGACAACTGCGATTGGCATTGGCACTGCTGCGACGTCACTTAGTGCTCTCGTTGCTGGCTACATTGCTCATAGCTACGATTGTGCATTACAATACTGTGGTTCATCCTTATTTGCTCGCTGACAATCGTCACTACACCTTCTACGTGTGGAGTCGTCTGTACGGCCGCTTCTGGTGGTTCCGCTATGCTATGGCGCCAGTTTATCTGCTTGCCTTGACTCTGCTCTGTTGCGGGTTAAGGCATATGTCGGACAGCTTTAAGCTGATGTTTCCGCTGGCTCTGCTCTTGGTGTTGTGCTTCCAACGGTTGCTCGAGGTGCGATATTTCTTGGTGCCATATATAGTCTTTCGGCTGAATACGCGACCCGCTCGCAAGGGCTTTGCCGAGTGGCTGGAGCTGGGCGTGCATCTGCTCCTGAACGTGGTTACGTTCTACGTGTACTTAACAAAGGAGTTTTATTGGAAAAATTATCGCACACCCCAGCGAATCATATGGTAGAAAGTGAGACATTTCATTTAAATATTGCTCTTCTTTATTCATTTGAATTACTAATGGAGTAAGAAATTGCTCTACGATTGACAGTTGACAAGATTTGATATTGGTTGTATGTATATAATATAGATCTCTTAATGTTGTGTTTAAATGTTGTGCATGCAACCATAAGCACCCAAAAAAGTTCGATTATAGAGTCTCTTAAAGGCTAGTTAAAAAGTTTTCCATATATAGATAATACTGCCGAGGCATAAAGACGAAAAAATAAATAAGTACACGCATTTACTACAAATATCAGTTAGAGTTTTAAAGTTGGACGTTGACACTACTTTGAGCATGCAGAGAAAATTCTATAAAAATACATTTATGAATGCTAATGAGTAATATTAATATATATATATATATATATGTTTCGTAAAATGCAAGAAATTAGGCAAGAATCGTTACTGGAAACTATAATACTAATGAAGGGAGTTGTTAGCTCGCCAAACGCTTATCTTAGAAATAGTTTGGCACACAACGGAAAATCAGAAAACTTGGCCAGTTCTTAATCGAAGGCCACCTTGCGTGTGAAGGAGGTGAGCGATGAGATCTCACTGGGGTTCGTATCGGAGGGCAGATTGTTAAATTCGATTTCCTCGCTGGCAGCAGAGGCGACAATATTCTCATTAGATTGGGTCGTTTCGTCGCTGTGGCGCATTGTCGGCCATTGCTTGTGACTCGGAGCATACAAGATGATGAGGGCAAAGATGTAGATGTTCCACATGCCATAGACGCCAGTAAGAAAAGCGGAAGTCAGCTGAATTTCAATATCCTCATTCCACTTCCAGTGTCCCTCGGCCATTTGGCCCATAATGAAGCCGGCGACGGTCAAGCCAGCGCACAGCAATGTGGCCAGCATAAGGAATTTGAAGCGGTAGATGAGACCTACAAAATACAAAAATCTTCCAATTGTAGATTATAATATATAGAGATTACGTTCAACAAAGTTATAATAAAAAACTTTCAATTATTCTTTAATTCTTCTCTCGTGTTACTTGGTAAATAAATAGATGGCCACAATGAGGCCATAGAGACCTAAGACTTCGGCAAAGATGAGTATCAAGACGAGACCGACAAAAAGTTTTGGCTGCATTGCAGAAGCTCGGATGCCAGCGTCGCCCACAATGCCAATGGCAAATCCGGAAGCCATTCCCGATAGACCAACGGCAATGCCAGCGCCCAAGTTGAGAAAGGCCCTAAAGGTGCTGTACAGTGGGGAGAGCGAACCGGCCAGCAGGACAGCAACAACCAGACCATAGATAGCAATGATGCCAGCCATCACAACTGGTATAATCGCTTTCATAATCAGCTCCGGATGTTTGATCGACATCGAGGCAATGCCCAAAGAAGACTTGGCCGTTCCATAAGCGGCGCCCAGAGTCGTAAAGACAATCGCCGAGGTAACTCCCATCACACAGAAGAAGCAGGCGTAAACCGGCTGATCCATTGTCGCTTCTGGACTATTCGACATTTTTATAAAGATTTATAACACACACAAGAACCGCTTGTAAGGCTCAACTGAACTCATCCCAGTTTGCTCAATGCTCAATCAAATGTAATATATAATCGCCTACTATTTATAGCTGTATAAATATTGAAAGTATGTAGTATATGTTTTAGTAGAACATTAGAACTAGTAGCTTAGGTAATGTCTTAAATGATCAGTTTTCGACTTACCCTCGTAGTGCAGACGACGCGCTTGTGACATGGATGGCAGCGATGTGCGTTTGTCGCCAATGTCCTTGAAGACCTTCCAGACCATGTAGCAGAGGAATAGAAAGTAAATGCCAGCCGAGACGCCAGCCAGCACAATGAAACTCATGGCCACTTTGGCGCCCAATGGCGTTGTCCAGATGGAGTAGAAGGGATTTCGCAGCTGCATTCCTCGCTCGCAAATGTCAAACACGAAGAGCGAAATGCAACCGACAACGACGGCCGAAAGATGCTTCCAGTAGCGTGAGCGTATGGTTGACTTATTGGGTGAGTCCTGTATCAGCATATGCTCGCCGGCAAAGACGAGCCAGAAGGATAGGAGCATCGCATAAAAGATGCCCTGGCGCACATCGCTTAATAGCAGCATGTACGGCATCTCGAAGCTCAGCGTAAGGTATTCCAATGGCAGATTCAAGAAGGTGAGTGCACCACCCAAATACAACAGCATGTACTCCAGCAGGGCAGGAGAACGCTGGAGTATGTGGACGCGTCTCCAAAACCAGACCATTATGCCGATTATAAAGGGAAAGAGCAGGGTCTTCAGCAGCACCCAGACCTTTGTGAAGCCTCCATTCTGATGTATGGCTGTCAAGATGATATCGTGCATATGGCCGAACTGGAGATTTAATCGCTTAGGCGTGTCCATTGGAAACCGCAAATTGAGCAGATAGAAACTATGATGCAGTGCACCCAGTTCGAACAACGGGATAATATCGCACGTGTAGAGTATTTCCACAAGACCAACGTGTGCGGCACGGCAATCCAGGAAGCGCTTCTCAATGCTGTGCGCATACGGCTTCCAGTCTGCGTCCGCGTCCTCTTTGTTGCGATACGCCAGCCGTGTGTCTATTGTCAGTTGAAGCTCTTTGGGGGGCTCTCGCAACTCCGAGGAGGAGTCGTACGCAATGTCCATCTGCAGCACGCCAATGAGGTTTTGCTGCCAGCGGGAGTAGTCCAGTGTTCGATTGTCTCGTGGCAGCGGCATTTGAAACACATAAACCAACTGATTGGCCATCTTCAATGGATCCTGCTCGATGTCTATATCCTGAACAGATTCGCAAGCGCCGTTGCCGCGCGAGTACAGGAAAAAGCTGGTGTCATTCTGACGCCCAGCAACATCCCGGCATTTGATGCCCATCACGATCTGATGGCCAGCAGGTACAGGTGCATACAGGCCACCAATCAGGAAGCAAGCCACTTGACAAAGCAGCAGGCTGCTGACCAATATGGATAGCTTGCGTCCGCTTAAATTTTCAAGTATGGTGCCCGACATGGCTTTCACTGTGTACCACTTACTGTAAATAAATGAGACTGGCTCTTCTTCTCCGTCTGTATTGCTAAGATAAACAATTTGGTTTTTGTTTTAGATACCACGCTATAAAAAGAACCGAATATGTCGGCGGTCGGCGGTCGGCGAAACAAACAAAGCGGCGTTCGTATACACAATAGACAGAGATGTCACCTCATGCGGAGTTTAATATGCAAACAGCTGGTAGTCACATTAGCACATTTAAATGAAGCAAATAATGATTACATGATTTTTGCTTACTTAAATATAACACTGATCATCATTTTGTGAAATGCTATAGAAGAATTATTGAACAGAATTTGTTTACATTAAAAGAGCTGACAGCTCTGAATCATCTTCAGGTTCGATAGTTGCTGAGTATCGATAAGAAATACACAATAGGACTGGCGGGCAAACCTAATGATGTGGATATTGCTTTTGATGAGAGCAAGAGTGTCAATGTACAATGAACTAAATTTTAGGACAAATATCAAATTGTCAAATTAACTTAACTGAATGAATACATGTAGGGCTTGAATCAGTACATGTGCCTTTGTGGTAGTCGCATTCACGACGGTAATCGATAGTTGCTCAATATATCATTAAAGTTCAACATATTCGATAACTATCGGACTTATTAAAACACAAACTTATCAAAGCTCAAAATGAGAAACTAAAAAGAATATTTAAAGGCATTCTCTCTAAAAGAAATATAATTTTAATTTAAAGTTGCTAAATTTATATTTGATATAAATTAAATTAAATTAAATTCATAGTCACTGTTATTAACATTGTTTCGGGTATGGTGCAGCTACAGATATGAGGTGAACAGCTGTTTGCCAATGCTCAAAATCCAAAAATTCTGTTAGAAATGCAACAAACACCTGTAAGTGCTTACATGGGCGGTATATTTATAAAAACATTGAATGTATTCATTAACAAAATTTCAGAATCTACGATATGTTGGCAGGAAACTGTTGGTGTCTAAACATTTCCATAGCAAGCGTTCCGCAGCCCAGGATCACGTTAGAGCCCAATTCAAACGTCACGTGCCGTACGGAAAATTGGGAGCTCTGCTCGCTGGTGCCTGCGCCGTTGGCTACGATGGCGTTGTCAACGACTTCACATACTGTGGATCATTTGTGCGCTTCGGGAGGTCTCTGAAGGTCGCCACACAGATAGCCGTAGATTATTTGGGGCTGAACGAGAATGATCCAAAATATGAAGAGAAGAGAAAATTGGTGCATCAAAGCAGTGCCAACCGCCTATTAGAAACGTGCCTGCTTAATGGTGGTCTCTATATAAAAGTGGGTCAAGGATTTGCAGCCGTCAATCATATATTGCCAATTGAATACACGCAAACGTTGGCCAAGCTTCAGGACGAGTGCTTGCCAACAACAAAGGAGGATATACAGAAAGTGTTTGAAAAGGATTTTGGCCAACTACCCGAGAAAATTTACAAGGAATTTGATTACACACCAGTTGCTGCGGCCAGCCTGGCGCAGGTCTTCAAAGCGAGGCTGCATACCGGCCAGCAGGTGGCTGTGAAAGTTCAGTACAGCGATTTGCAGAAGCGTTTCATCAGCGACTTGGCTACGATTATCTTTCTGCAGGACCTGATTGAGTTGGTTTTCAAAGACTATAATTTCGGCTGGATATTGAACGATCTCCGCAAGAATCTTGTTCAAGAGCTGAACTTTGAACAAGAGGGTAGAAACGCAGAGCGCTGCGCCAAGGATCTGCGTAAGCTGAGCTACGTCCATGTGCCGAAAGTCTATTGGAGACATACCAAGACAGTGAGACATATTTCTTATAATACAACTTTGATTATTTAATAATATAATTTAATATTTAAGCGCGTGCTGACCTTGGAATGGATTGATGGCCTTAAAGTGAGCGACATGGAGGGCATTAAGAAGGTAGGCCTTAGCCTTATAGACGTTGATCATAAGCTGTTTAATGTCTTTGCCGAACAAATCTTTAAAACGGGCTTTGTCCATGCGGATCCCCATCCCGGCAACAGTGGGTAACCAAAGCAACGCTTCAACAATCCCAAGCATCAACCTAACTCTTTATTTATTTAGTATTTGTGCGTAAAAACAAGCGAGATGGCAAAGCGGATATTGTAATACTCGATCATGGACTTTATGAAGAGCTGCCACAAAGTGTGCGTATCGCTCTGTCTGACTTCTGGGTGGCCACTGTGCAGCGGGATGAGATGAGAATGAAAGCCGCCGCGGAAAAGATGAACGTTGTCGATTATATGAAGTTTGCCTCAGTGCTGTTCCAACAGCCTGTAGAAATTAAGGGGCCAAGCATACGCAGCAAACTCACACAGGAGGACATCGAGTACGTGCAGAAGGTGGCCACGGAGCAGTTTGAGATAATAATGAATACGCTAAAGGAGATGCCGCGCTGCTTGCTCTTTGTGACGTGGGTGCATTGCTCTTATCTAACTCTATTATGCTAATATATGATTCTGTTCTTCTAGTCGCAATTTGAATATTGTTCGCGCCATTAGTAACATGCACGGCGACGTAGTGGATAGGCCACGCCTCATGGCTCGCTGTGCACAGCGTTCTATCTATGATCAAAGTACCCGATCGCCGCTGGAGTACTTCAATTGGTTAAAACGCCGCGTCTACTTTGAATATTGCATGTGGTTGTCTGCGTTTAAGATTCGCCTAATTGATTGGTATTTCAATTTCTTATATCTGGTGGGCAGAGCGCCGGAGGGTGCTCGGACTTTAATTAAAGATGTCATGGATCAGGAGAAGCAAGTGTTGAGTTAGACGTAGCTGCCGACTAGATGCATATTATTATTATATTAGCATTTATAATTGCAAGCTATTATGAAATATGCTTCATTCAGCTGTCCATTGCATTTGCTTTTTAACAAATATTTTTTTAAAATTTAGCTAAATCGTGTAATGTCTAAACCATTTAATAATACCAAATTGTAACATAATAAAAGCCATTCGAAGCTATCAATGTAACGGACAGGTATTTTAATTAAATTGCAACACACATGTTCCAAGGTTAGCTCGACACAGAACTTGTTAACCAGCTAATCGATACGGTTTTCACACTTGTAAGATATAAAATGAAACATTTACAAATTTGTATACTCTGTAAAGGCAAACTAAGCTTGTCTATCATTTGTAAATGCCTTTCATGCAGTAGAGAGTATCTGCTTGTTAAGCAACCAAAAGCTAGACAATAGTTGCAGCGACATATGTACATCAGTCAAATAACTCGTAATGTCGACTATTAAGCTGCACACATATATTCTCGTCGCTGCCCTGCCCCTGTCCCGCTCCGAAATAGGCCCAAATGGGCGTCAACA
This sequence comes from Drosophila leonis, assembly GCA_035045365.1. NCBI lineage: Eukaryota > Metazoa > Arthropoda > Insecta > Diptera > Drosophilidae > Drosophila > Drosophila leonis. The sequence goes on along the minus strand of JAWNPC010000262.1, from coordinate 7,228,871 downwards.
ACTACATATTTCCGGTTGTGCGGGCCGCCATGGCAGGCTTCAAACATGCCAAAAATTCTTGGCGCCAAACTGCTTTCTCTCTCTCTAGCTCTCTTTCTCTATATCATACTTTCACTTGTTCGGGCATATAAATATATATATATATATATAGGTATATGCAGCATATCGGATATCGCGTGGAGCACACAGAACTAAATTCAATTCAATTTCATTTAAAGTTACTTTCGTTGACTGACAGACGAGTGAGCCAAGTCCTCTAAGCCGGAATCAAGCTGCACAGTGGGCGAAAACTAATATATTTATTAAAAAAACATTTATTAAACTAACTAATTATAATTTATTTTTAAGGAAATAATTACAAATATTTAATTATTTCAGATATTTAAGCTTATTAGTATACCAAGGCAAGACAAGTTTCAATCTATTTAAAGATTCTCCTTATACATAGTATTAATCAGCATAGCCCATACAGCTACTTATAAAAGTTAAATTAGAAAAACTTTACTTTTCGCCATTGTACTTAAAGGAGTTCCACAATTTAATGTTCCATAGTTCGTGACGTGTTGCTCTTGTTGTTGTTGCTCGACCCACGACTAAATATGAAATTAAAAATCAACGTTGAAGTGTGAAAGGCCTGAAATGTCGAGTCAGTCAGTCAGTCAGAGAGTCAGTGAGTCAGTTAAGCAAATCCCAACCTCGAAGCGAGCTGTAAAAACCAGCTGAAGCACATTTGCAGTCAAATCGTGGAACGAAGCAAAAGTCTCTTTCGAGCGGAAATCAAAATTAGCTAAACGGAAAAGCAAAAAAAGCTGGAAAAGCGCCCAGACCAATTAGCACCATGAACAAGGAGTTTATCATGCAAGGCGGCACGCCCATCACCAGCGAATTGGCAACGGTAAAGGACAATCGTACTGCTCTAATGGTAGTCCCTAATCCCTATTAAATAGGAGCTGCGCAAGCTGGTCTTTGGCACTGCGGGCATACCTATGCGTGCCGAGTGGCTGCAGACGTCCTTTGTCTTTGGTGCCGCCGGGAAGGAGGAGCTGGCTTATGGGCTACGTTCTCCGAGGAATGCGACGCGTGGCATGCTGTCCGTGGTCCAAGGCTTCATATTGAAGTACCTGCTGTTTGCACGCAAGACCAGTCGAGCCACAGCCACGTCCAAGTGCGTCCGCGCTAACTAGGTAAATCGCTCAATTCAGCTAATTAGGTTGTGTTTGCTTGCAGTCCCCTGATGGCCACCGCAGAGATGCAGCGAGATGCGCTCTTCAATGCTCTAATTGAGATATTGCGCACTATATCGGACAAGGGCAAGGTTACCATGGTGCTGCCCTCGGAGGACGAGGTGTTTGTGGATCACAGTGCCACCTACTTTCACGATACGGTGACCGAGAAGGTGAGCCTCTTTGATTGCATAACCCAAACTCTATTGATTTCTGTGATTGGACGAAGCAATTGGGAAAATATTCTAAAAGCTAATAACATACTAAGCTAAACTAAGCTTGCATCTGAGACTTAATTAAAAACTTTTAGTATTAGTAGGAATTTCTATTGATTTTTACGAGCTCTTCAATATATAGTTTAAATGTTTGAAGAAAAGACAATCCCTAAAATCTATTCGAAAATTCATTTAAATTAAAAATAGCTTTTTAAATTAAAATCAAATTCGATACATTTTCTCTGAAAATAAAGCAAAAAAATTGTTTTAGTATAAATATTAAATTAAAATTTTACAAGATATTAAATAATTTAAAAAAAAAAATCATGCAAAGCAATATATTTCATACATCTTAACAGAAAAATTATTTGAACTCATTTAAAATTTTAAACAAATTTTTCATTTTTAAAGAAATTTGATTACTTTTATATTGACTAAAATATACTATAATAATTTAAAATTTTAAGTTTTATATTTAATATATTATTAAAAATTAAAGCTAAAAACTTTAACTTCACAAACTTATAGAAAACTGCATTTAAATTTGAAATATTTATTAATATTTTATTGATATATTTCAAGTTTTTATCTATTTAAAATAAAATTCATATTAATAAATGATAACTTAAAAAAATCTTAATACATTTCTAGCACTACGATTTTTTATCTTTCTCTTAGGGTCACATCATACAATATTTATTTAATTATTATAAATATTTATTCATTTATCTTTTTCTTTACATCACATATTTTTTGTAATTATTATTTTTTAAAAAAACTTTACTCTACTATTATTTATAAAATATTAAATAATTGCCTCTATTTATTTCTATATTTTTATGACAGCTCTATACATTTACGCTCTCGCCCAACGAAGAACTGGAACACTTTATGAAGCGAAACTTTCAATACGTAAGAAACAAAGCTAAAGAAATTGTCGAATTATTATATTTGAAATAATTTCTCTAGCTTCTGTTGAATTTATTCTAAGAGCATATTTATTTAGTACATTTGACTAATGCCATTTAAAAGTTTACAGAAGAGGAAACCCCGGGCACTCTGCTGTTTCTCTATAGCGCTGTACTCACACGCTCAATGGGAAAGTAAGATTTCAGCTAAAGCGAGTGTACTTTACTTCCGCATATTCCATTAGATATAAAAGAGTTTTTATAATCCCATCTATCACTCTTTTCAATGCGAACCACTACCCACTCAGAGTACGCACGGATCTGGATTCGACCAAGTCATCGCCTTTGACCATGGGCAACAATGAGGAGGGTTCGCTGATGATTGTCACCTTGTTGTTGACAGGGCGTGCCACGCCCTATATACACAATGGCGTTATCAATGTGGGCGATGAGAATAGCTATGTGAGCAGTAGATTCGATAACCCAGATCCTTGCTCAAGATTTGCATTGCTTCCCTTTTGGCATTTCAGGCTGTGGCACAGTATGGAGTACTGAAGCGTTGCATGATTGGGCTGCTGCTCTGGGACATAGAATCAGCAAGTGTAAGTAGAAGGTGAATTGAGCTAATGAATTGGCAAATCTTCTAAAAACTTCTATAATTAGGCTGCTGTCAATCAGGCACGGCAACCGGGGTCTCGCTTGAAGACGCCCAACTATCCCATTTGGATAACCAGCTGCACTGGGCACTACGGCGTTATATTCAATCGTAATCCGGATCTGTTGAGGAATTATCATGCCGAGTCACGTTTCGATGTGAATTACTATAGCTGTTCGGGTCATCAGATACTGATGACCATCGACAATCGCACCTACAATGAGCAGGCATTGGTCATGTTGGAGCGACAACCAATCACACCGGAGAGCAGCTCACAGACCGTTGGCAAACAGGCCAAGGATGAGGCAATTACAGCCGTTGGAGTTGCTGCTGCCGGTGCTGGTGTGGCTGGCGCTAGCGGCGGTGGTGTTGGTGGTGCTGCTAGTGGCGCTAGCGCTGGCAACGATGTGGTCGCCAAGGAGGAGTCAACGCTCAACACCCCATTGCAGCGTTTGATTCATACCAAGTGGGAAGAGGCAACTATAAGCTTTCACGTGCAGCCATCGATGTTGAGTTATCTTTTCAGTACCACACAGTAGAACCACATTTCGAACAGCAAATTATCCAATAACCAAAGCAATTCTTATCTAGTCCTTCTGGTATTACTAAATCTTTGGTCTATGTTTAACTTAAATCAAAAATACTATTCATATAGAGCAGTGGCTCACTAAGGCATTGCATCTAGCTTGTTACGTTGTCTCTTGAATCTATGATATAAATCGACTTTCTTGGCGAATGACCAATACGAAACTCTCTAAGAGATAAATGATTCCTATAACTCTACCAGTACACAGCCAGCCAAGTAAGTCTCTGCAAACTACAAGGATATTCTAAAAGCCTTTCCTACATGTAACTCCTATGAGCATCTATCTAACCTAACTGCTTATCTATATACTAGATCATAGAACAAACCAAACACATACGAACGAGAGCATATGTGCAATATTAGTTTCAGATCTTAAGTCTTTTAATTTTCCATATTTCTTTCTGAATAATTTAATTTTATATGCATTATAGGATCTATGAAAACTGAAACGTTAGCTGTACCAATGTATCCAATGATTTTAAGATCCAAAACCATTTCTAAACTAAGCTCAATTTTTGTGAACTCTTGCATCATTTTGATCGATTATAAATCTATATCCAAATAGAGTAGTTATAATAGTATTATACAATAGTATCGTTAGCTAGTGCCTTGATTTGTAAGCTTCCTAGTTGAACATGTTGCACATTGATTTTAGTTTTATATCTTGCACTTAGTTTACATAGAACGACTCTACTGTTGCTGTCATTTAAACATTGCGAATGGGTATTTGAAAAAGATATAAGAAGATATCGAAACGTAATTCGAAACGAAATTCTCAAACAGCGATGGTAAATACACGTAAAATATTTCGAGTATCATACAAAAGTATCAGAAAAACATCAACAACGGGCAAATTTGTTAAAACAAAAAAAAAAAAACAAAAACAAAAACAATCCAAGATCATTTTTACAAATATGCCTGCTTAGAAATGTTACTGAGGCCTCTCTGCAAACGAAAGCGATCGCTGGAGCTCAAAACTCAACCAGTTGCCGCCTGGAGCCACTAGAGACGACATATCTATGCAAATTATGTAACACCAACATGCTTCAAAAATCTCCAATGCACTTAAATATAAACTAAACAAACATAAAAATAATATTACAAATTTGTTAAATTTTAATAAATGTCAAATGTAATCAAGAAATTTCAATGAAATTCTTTTCGTATTTAGCTTGGGTGGGCAGCCAAATTAATGGATGGAGATAGTATCTCAAGGAGACAGAATCCAAGAGGTGGCCATAAAATACCTCGAGAGACTAGATTCTCACCCAAACAGCCTGGCTAGGTGTCTAGGTATTGCAGGCAAAAGATATTTCATTAATTTCTGTTCATATTAAGTTCCAAAAAGCAGTATTCTTATCTGTAAATATTTCAGTAAAATTCTAGTAAGAATTTGTGTAATAGTAAGCCTATACTTAATCCCAAAAAGTAGGCTTTAAAATATTCTTCAAATTTTATGAATATTTTTAAAAAGATTTACCGAGTTATTTAAAGTTTTATTTATTTTTTTGATGATTCCCCCTGAACAAATAAAAGTATTTGTTTGCTTAGTATTTAATTTATATTTTAAATATTTAAGAAATATTTATTTTTTATTAAATGTTGCATAAAAATGATTGAAGTTCCTTGTTTATCCATTTACCAGAGTTTATTGTTTTATTTTTTTGTTTTGTTTATTAAAAAACGTATTTTTTCTGAATAGGAGAATAGAGTTTACTCGTAATTTTAGATTGGTTGTGTAATTGTATTTAAAGTTTGAAATAGTCGAGAATTTTTTGTATAATATATATATATAACTATATATATATATAAATATGCTTTAAAGAATTTATAAGAATATTTTAGTTTGGTTGCCTTAACAATTCACGAAGATTTTTACCCTTGAGATTAGTTTATAATTAGTATTAAATTTAAAGATTTGGTAAGTTCCTAACTAAGTATTTTTTAAGTGTATGTATAAATTGTGGAGTTCTTTCGTTACTTGCTTTATATTATATATACTAATTCGATAGCTCTGTATTTACATAAAGTTGCAAATATATGTAGATCGTTAAAGTAAGTTAAGAATTTGTAATGAAATATATTTCGTAATTGTATTTCTTGTGTTTCATGTTTCTATATTGTTTTTCTACTTTTTTAATATTTTTTGCCACTCTTTGTAATTGAATTCCATCAGCAAGACCATTATCTGAAGTTTCCAAACTATTTGCAGCTTTCGCTTGTTCAATTGCCATTAGCCACGGTATCATTTGACACGCGATTTAAGTTCCGCGCTCCCATCAGTCCGACCATGTGACCAAATCATCGGGCACTTCTTTATCTGCTTGTCTGTCTGTCTGTCTGTCTGTCTGTCTGCCGTTCTGCCCGACATGCATTATTGAAATGGTTGCGGCCCACATTTTAGCTGCTGTTTGTTTGCATTCCGAATGGGCTCTGTATAAATAAACACTTTGCCCGACTTTGGCCCCATACCCCGCTTCCAATCAGCCAAATGGGCCTTGAACTCTTTTACATTGGAAATGCAAAAATTAACACAGCATTTGAGTAAATAATATTTGAATATCAGATAATCAATGTACAACATATTCATAAATCAAGAAATCGCAGTCAACTTTAGAGTCAAATCAAACTAAATTAGAGTATTTTATATTTAGGAACAGAAACCATAAACTGTATATTGTTTTGAGTGTTTTGTTTGTTTGTTTGTTTTTAACGAATTATCATATTTGGATTGCAGAACATTGAACCTTATCAACTAAAACTTAAGCATAGAGGCTGTTGTCTTTCATAAAGTAATGCACTTAAATACTTTTTCGCCTATCAATAGAATCCATCGTCTTAAATTGAGTTGAGGCCTAAGCCTTGCTTCGTGTGTATTGCAAATCTGTACAATATACATATATATATATATATATATTTTATTACATTAAAGTTTAGGTTGAGGACATTATAAAATACAATACTCAAAGGTATTTAGTGTGTGCAGCTGTAACCAATAGAGGCCTTGGCCATATCTTCAAATATCGTATAAACTTGTGCGCTTAGAGCCTAACTAAGTTACATTAATATGTATTTGCGTCTATGTCTGCTCATATTTTACAGGGTATATATGTATACTCTGTGCAAAACTAACTTTAGTCGGTATTCATACTTATGTGTATATAAAGAGGGACGACTTCAACACAGGATTGTACCTGTACAACTGGTTCGAAGTCGCGGACACTTTGTGAGCTCACTCGCTGCGTACGCAATCGTAATCGCATATTAATACCTATCTAAGGCTAACTACTACACTTGGACAAACTGGGGGCTCCTGCTCCTGCTCCTACGGTCGCACCAGCAACTTCTCAATGAACGCCAAATTCGTGTTGGCATAGCGCGTCACGTTGAACGGCTGCGCGGCTGGATTCTTTTTCGTTTGCGTATGCCAGGTGAGTATCTGAGAAGAGGCAACGGAAGATGTAGATGAATTGAGCTGCCTAAAGAATAGTTTGAATCGTACTTACATCACGGCACTCGTCGGCGAGCAGCTCGATTTCACTATTCTGCAACGGCGCCAGGCTGCGCAGAAAGCCATCCTCCTCATAGCCCGGCTTGAAGGGCATCTTTGCATTTGGCCGTTCGTTGAGGAACCTCACGCTCACCGCGAACCCAGCCATATCGACGGGATACTTGCGTCCACCTATCCAGCCGTCGTAGTAGCCATCCAGTTTGCCCTCACGTATTATGGGACTGCTGACACCGGTTTTGGTTACCAGGCCCACGGGCCACATGGACACCTTTTTGGTATAGCGCATCTGTAAGTAAATATTTTCGAATTAGTATAAAGAATTTGGGAGATATCTTTACAGATCACAATGAAGACGGCTTTTGAGAACCCTTATGCTGAAGGAACAGACTCAGCCCTATTCAGATGCATATAATGAAAACACGTTTAGCCAATCTTGAGAATGCACAATTGCGAGCTGATCTGGTTGAGGATGCCTGAAACACATACCCAAACAATCTGCAACCCAGCTGTACAGCTACAGTACTGGCGTACTCTTCAGCTCAGTATAGAAAGTAAAGGGATGCATTGAGCTGGCGGAAGAATCAAATTGCCTCAACGTGAAGCCCCAAGAGAACCAATAAAACCTCCAACATCTACCACTTTCTTATTGAACATCCATTGAGTCATTGAGTGCAGAAATTAGAACTTCCCTATTGAAAGCAGAAATCTATCATAGAGCCAGCTATGTTCTGGTTCCGTTCTCATTATTAACCATAAATTTCTACAAATTGGAGATGATGGAGATATAGTTAAAAAATACATATATCGATAAGAAGACCTATCAGATTGGAACTAGAGCAGCTGTTTCATGAAAGAAAATTGATATGATGCCATGATGCCATGGGCATTCACCCACATATCTGGGGATATGGTAGGCCAACTCTACATGAATATTCATAGTAGGCCATCAAATCCACAACCATTGAAAATCTACCTATTTCACAAGCAGAAATATGCTGAAGATGCGCTTGCATATGTTTTGCACTACGCACTGTCCATTTATCACCTTCACTTGCAGTCCAACTTGGGACGAGATGCAGCAGCTATTACTTCCAGACTTTCAATCAAAGACTTAATTCGCTGATCGATTTCCTTGTGACAGCTGAAGTTTTTGCATATGTGCATTACTGGAATGGCAACAGATCGGGTTGCCATATACTAATCTAGGTCAAGAATCGCTGTCAACTAAAACATGATACTTGGACCATGTTGTACACAGATGAACAGATTTAGCTGTAAGTTTTTGATATCGACTTACAGCTAAATCTGTTCAGAATTCGCAACGGTAGGAACAGGACAGTCGCTTTTTCATATATTTCTATATACGTATGAAAAAGCGACTGTCCTGTCCCTACCCAGCGTCTTTCTATGCAAGCTTCTATATTGGCTAAGCTAGAATTGTCAATATTATTTTTTTCTATCTTTAATAACAAATTTGAAAATGCTTATTACCAGCTTTAACAATGCTAATTTATATTAATCCCATTTACCATATAAAATTTATTTCAAATATAACCAAATTTTTAGACCTTAGTTAAAGTCATAAATATCGCATAGAAAGTTAATACTTTAGTAAAAGGTTGAGGGGAATAAGGGATAATCGCTCTCTCCATATTCCTCACGCAACAACAGCTCATGTACTACATAATAATATTCATGTTGTTAACGTGTCAAAGGCTATTCGAGTGCATTTAATTTATACATTTAGTCGTGATGACCTTTACACACCTGTTCAAATATGTTAACATCGTAGGTGTTATCATCGTCGGCAAAATACAGTACGCCCTCGGTGGCATTGGCGCGCAAATAGTTGAGCCCTCGATTCCTATTGGAGACACCGCGGGGCTTGGGCTTCTTAGTGTGCTTATACTGGTCGGGCATGGGCGCTGTCGAGGCGATAGAGCGGTCGTTAATATGAGGGGCAAATGGATGGGAGGCATTGTTGTTGGTGGCAATACTCACCGACCAGGTACTCGTAGGGCACGCCAATGCGATCCAAGGTGTGGGCGACCAAAGGGTTTGTCTTGTTCGCATCCTCAATGACCAGCCAGAGCAGGTTCACCACATGCTTCAGCGTGTAGCCGAGTCGTGTCAGCTCCGCCAGCTGTTCGGGCCGTCGATAAGTGGGCGTGATGATGTACAATGGCGGCTAAGATGGGCAAGAGTTGAGGTATTAACATAATGCCATTAAGGCTCTATATCTATTATTATATATATATAAGCGTATCCGAGTGTGTATGTGTAGGTGTGTGTGTGTTTACATGCGTAACGCGGCGTGAGCTCCCGCTTTATGAGCAATTATGCAAATTAATCCACAGGCTAGCAGTTAACTAGTTGAATAGTTGGAACTAGTTGACCGGGTTTAGCTGCGTGTTGGATAACCCGCTGTACTTTAAGCAGGCCACTCAAATGCCACACACACAAACACACACACACACACATCTGCTGCTGCTGTTGGTGTGCCAAATAAATATAGACGTCGCGCACTTTGCAAATTGTCCATTGTTGACACACAAAAATGCATTCAAATTTATTTGCAAAAATAAACAAAGACATTCAAATAAATAAAAGGGCACTGAAGCAGAGAAAACCAATTCAGAAAAATAAAAAAAAATCAAAAAAAAAAATATAATAATAGAATTGCATGTAAAGTAGTTGCCACCGAGAATGTGGCACACACAATTTGCATTTCAGCAACCAGAACACACCAAGTTCATGTCCTAAGCTCTGTATCACTTAGTGTTGGCTGCCTCAATGGCTAATGACTACTGGCATAGAGTATTATCTAAGTGGATCTATTGTTCAGCTCGTACTATCATTAATTTGATTATTATTGATATTATTATTATTAGTTTATGATTACTATATCATTTTCTCAAAATAATTATAATTACAAGATCATTATTCATTATCATTAGTTGAATTATTTTCAATATGAATGGGATTATGAGTATTATCAGTTTTATTATAGTTTTGCATTCATTGTGATTTACATTACCATTATCATTATTATTATCATCTTTAAAACCATGATCATTTGCATTCCCTTTCTCATTATAAATATAATTATAATCAAAGTCATTACTTATTAACATTATAATTATTTAGTATCATTACTCATTATCATTACTCATTATCATTACTCATTATCATTACTCATTATCATTACTCATTATTATTACTCATTATTATTACTCATAATCATTACTCATAATCATTACTCATTGTCATTACTCATTATCATTACTCATTATCATGACTCATTATCATTACTCATTATCATGTCTCATTATCATTACTCATTATCATTACTCATAATCATTACTCATAATCATTAGTCATTATCATTAGTATAATAATTATCATTACGATTGCCATATATCTACTATATCCGAAGCTATCTGATATTGAAACAATTCTCCAAGCAATGGAACCTGCCTTTGACATTGACTGTAGAGCATGCATAGCTACACACACACACACACTTACATACATACATACATACATCCATGCATACATACACATAACTGCTAACAGCGAGAAACCCACAAATGCACGAATCTTTTTCAATTGCCTTGCATTTAGAATGCATTTTACAATCTGGATCATCAGTGTGGGACCTCTTTACCCTACACCTTTCCACCAACGCTGCCCACTATCTGGAACTGGAACACCCCTCGGCTTGGTGCCATTCAATGGCGAATCGTTGTTGTTGTTGTTGTTATTGTTATCGTTGTACGCGGTTTCGGCTTTTGGGTTTCAATGTGCAATGAGCAATTTACAAATTAGACTCATGCAAATGTCATACGAAGAATCTGTTTGTTTGCATATTATTTATAATTCGGTAGGCGTGCGAGTGCCATCTGATATAATATGTCAGCTGATTAACCTAGAAAGCCAAACTGTTGCAGTTGATAAAACATGCGAGTGGTTAAAACAAATAAAGTAATTTGCATTCACCTATTAGGCACGAATGCAGCTACAAAGGTAAATTAATAGGCAACATAGATAGCTACGAGTCGCCCACTTATGAAACGGATTATTAACTCATGCTTAACAACAATTAGACCAAAACAAACAAAACGAAATTTGTGTGCTCATCAGTTGAGGACACTGCTAATGAGTTTTCTAATGTCGCTCTGGAAAGGACATTTGCTTAGATACACAAACAAACACACGCACACAAAGACATCAATCAATCTATTAAGGTGGGCGTGTGCTTCTAGCAAGAGCTGAACGTACATAAATAATATTCGCAAATGCAACTGACTAAGGAGATATGGGAGTACTTATAGAATATACATAGTATCATAATCACAATTATATTTGGCGTTGAGTGATCGATTGATTGTTATTGTTATGAAAAGTTGTGAAAGCAGTATGAAAGAATTAGGGTATTAATAATAATAACAACATTATTTATCAGCATACCACCTAGCTTTCAGCCTCGCAGGTAAATTTTTTTATTCCTTCAACCAACATCTCTAGCCTTTACTTCTTTTATTCAGCAGTTTTCAAAGATGCCAATTCTATAAAGTTTTTTATGTGTGTCTAATAAAATTTGTAAGCATTTCTTTTATTTACAAACTTTTTTTACACATATTAAATAAGTCAAAGTAGAAAGCAATAAGCTAGATAGATATATTTTTAGGCCTAAACTGAAAAATTCTTAGGCTAACACACAGAGATTGTGCTTCTAGTATTAAATCCATCTGGTTTTTAGTTAACCCTAGACCTCAAAAGCAGCTATCGGTCTATTAAGTTGTGAGATAGAGCTTTTTGAGTGAACTAACTTTTGTTAGTTTGAAGAAAATGAATTAAAAGAATTTCGTGTGTTAATAAAACATGGGGTATTAGCGAACAAAATACAGCTAAGGCTTGGCAAACATATTCACCCACAAACGTGAAAATTTACTGAAATTCTAATAATTTCTTTTATAATTTTTAAAATGTTTTAGTTTAAAAAATGATTATGAATTTAAGTAAATTATAATTATATTTTATTTAATATTTATATTATATTAATATAACAAAAATTACTCTTTAAACAAAAAATATATTTCTGCAAAGATAAAAGTTTTTGAAAATTCATTCTTTATCCCTTCTTAATCCAGTTATTTTTATTTTAATTTATTAAAGAATTTAGGAAATTTTTCATTTTATATATGAATTTTGATCGAACTTTATATTACTAGATTATGTGCAAAATTTAAGATATCTTATTCCCATTATATTTTCCTGCTAGAACACAGTATTTCGATACGTAAGCTTCATTTTACAACATCAACGTTGAAGCACAACAGAACTCCACACCCTGAAACTAAGATGTAAACTTCAAAGTAATGTTAACTATGGCCACGCCCCATGCAGCTGCCGCCCTCACACTGCTCTTCACATTGCGTGTATGAAACGCAGTTGTGCCCCGCAGTTGGGTTAACTTAAAAAAGCAATTAAGAAAATTGGAAAATAGGTAAAGTAAAAGCAAGAATGAAACAGAAACAGAAACAAACAGAATGCAGACAGCTGCAGGAAATTTTACAAGTGCAAAAATTCCCATTAAAAGTGAGCACAAGAAATATACATATATATTATATATAATATATATATATCTATATCTGTATATATATACTAAACTATTTGCATATAGCGTAGACAGAGAGACAAACATGGATGAGTGTGGCTGTACATGGAAAGTGTAATTTAGTTAAATGTGAGACACGAACAAGCAACAAGAACACAAAGCAGGCAAAGTTTAACAAGACTTAAAATTTATATTTAATATTGAGTTAGTTAATTTCATATTTTTTGTTATCAACAAAAATGGTTGAAAGAATATTTACGGGCTTGGAGACGGCAACAAATGCTGAGCGAATTTTATGAGCGGCTATTCCCGTTAATTTGTGGGCGTGGCTGGACTTGGCTTTTGTTGTTGTTAGTTTATCAGTTGTTGTTGTTGTTGTTGTTGTAGTAGTTGGTACAGTAGCAGCAACTGTTGTTGTTGTTGTCGTAGTTGTTGCTGTGGAGATGCTTTTGGGATTGGCGTCCGATGACAATGTGTGTGGCAATGAAGCCGTCGAGTAAACAGAGCTAGGCGCGGATGCTGCTGCAGAGGCGGAAGAGTCTGCGGTATTTGGTCCATGCACGCGTGCCTGTCCATGTACCTGTATCTGTTCTACTCCCATTGTGGCATTAATGACGGAGCTATTTAACATGGGCGCCCACAAATATGAAGCAATGTATGATGATGATGATGGTAATGATGCCTTTTCTGGATGCTGCATCATGTGCATTGATGCATATTTGATGTAGTGTTGGAGTTAGGCATTGTGTTTAAGAACAAGAACAAAAGACACATTTGTATATATGTAGATATATATGAGATTGATGCTTAAATGAATATATATTAAAGTGTATGTATGAGTTGGTATTTATATACAAATAGATTTTCCTAGGGAACTACGTAAATAACTAATGCAATTTGAGTAGAAAACTTGGCTACATTCTTTAAATTACCTCTAGAATTATATCAAAAAAGTTTTCTAATCTTCTCAAAATATATTGTTTGGATAGACAAGATTAATTAAACCATTTCCTAGTAGAGCTATTATTAGATAATATAATATATTTGACTAGTATAGCTTAAAAATATTTAATAACTAGAAAAGCATTTAAATTATACTTTCATCTCAAACAGAGAAGCAATTGTTATTTCTTTTAATTAGAAAGAGAAGAATACATTAAGAAGAATACATAAACATAATGTTATCCTAACAGATGGAAACAGTATTATAAGTTTCCCTCTGTTAGGTTAACATTATGTTAATGTATATTAACATTAACTTTAGTAGATACCGAAGGATGTAATTGGAGAAGAGAGAAGCGCTACAAATTACAAGTAGCAAAGAGGACTGTCGTTTTCAATAAGTTCTTGAATTTCTATCAATTTTACCTAAAGATTTTTAGAGCGTTTCCCTTTCAAACTTAATGGAATATACACAATGTTTATCAAACAATCAATATGCATTAAGAAGTGTGCATAACTTATCCTTTCTTCTCTATACAATCTACATTAGCATGTTAGATAAGTCACGTAGGGCTTAGCTCTATCATAGCTTGTCTCTTTAAAAAATATATTTAAATAATCCAAATAGACGTTAGAGTTAAATAGACTAAGTACAGTTTTTTCTTTCAAGCATGCAATCTATGCTACCTATTTAATATATGAATGGATGCAATCGAGGTGCGCATATCTACAAAATCTACTAGAAAGTGCATCTATTGTATATAAATATATATCCTATCTATCTGCCGGTCATTGTCGGCTTGAGTTTCTTTTACTGCTCAGTTTACATGAACTTGCGAACTTGTCAAGGGCGCACTGAACATGGAAAACCGATTGGTGTTGAGTCTTATCTATAAAGTTATCTATGACATACATCTCTCTCTCTCTCTCTCTCTCTCTCTCTCTCTCTCTCTCTCTCCCTCTCTTTTTCATCTTTCTCTATATATGAATTTAATAAGTTCTATCACTCACTTTGACGACTTCGTTGGCGAGAGGCTGTCGGGACATGTGATATTGGTAGAGCACCATATAGATGCAGGTCGTGGCTACGAATATGGTCAGGTACATTTTAATGGATTTGCCCAGGGCCACTTTACTGCTGAGACTTCCAGTCATTTTTGTAGTGTGTGTGTATTTCGTTGTTATTCTTTGTGTTCTTCTTGTTGTTGTTGTTGTTTCTTGCGCTTTGGTCTTGTCACTCTTCCTAGGTATTTTGATTTCATTCGTTTGGTTTTGATTGCAACTTTTCAATATTATAATTTTCTTCTTTTCTTTTATGCACAATTTGCTTCACAAGCATTTTACTCCTCTATATACATATGTACATATATTTGTATACATACATACACACATATATATGGGGCTTAACACCTTCTGATTGTTCTACGCTGTGGGCGGTTGTTTTGGGACAAGGGCAAGCGAGACTGTGCAGTATTATCTAAAATACAATTTAAACAAAATTATAATTATATCAACTTCGATCTGCTTAAAAAGGCAATGAACACACCTTCTATATACTCTGCCAACTTAAATTTTTTGCATAATTATATTTAGTCGCTGAAGCACCTGAAAAGAAAGAGAAAATTCAATTAGTATTTGCGAATCAATCATACATATAAATTAAAACTTTCTTTTGACTTAGAATTTGTTGTTTACAAATCTCCCAAAAAAATTACACTGCAGCTCTATTTGATGACAAATCTCACTGACGGCTGAGCGCTGTGGGCTTCCATTTTCACAGCCTGCTCCGTCAGCAATAGATTCTTGACTTTCCATATTATGGGGCACGGCCTACTATTGTTATCATAATCTGCAATGCTGCATCCCAGCTCGTTGGGATTTATACTGTGGCCACTATTGGGCGGGAAGGCTATGTTAACTTTCATTTCGACATTTTATATGGGCAGCTGCTGAACAGATAATGCTATCGGGTGCACCAATCTATACATAGTATATATAAACAAGCAAAAATAACGAGACTTCCTAACTAGACGATACCCTGTCACCTGGCCAGAAGAACTTCATTAATGTATGTTCAAACTTGATAAGATTTCTTCCTTCACATTTGGTATGCACCACAGCCAAAGACTTCACTTTCCAAGATGTATAAGTTTTCAATTTTAAGCTTAAAAATATTTGTTAATATGTATATTCTATAAAATAATGGTAGTTTAAAGTAAAGTTTATATCTATATCAGGAACATTTAAAGAGATATTCAAAACAATTAAAAGCTTCAGAAGAATTTCTGAATTTCTAGCTTTTAGTTTATAGCTTTTGCTTAATGAGATTATTTGTTCACATAGACGGACTGACGGACGGACAGAGATACATATCTAAATCAGCTTGTCAGCCCAATCAAGCCTACTAAAGTATATGTATTCTGTCTGTCACTCCTCCAAATTTTAACAAAAAACAATATACCCTCTTTATGCATTTTCATTAAGTTCAGGGTATAAAAAGTGAAATTCAATAAATTGAATTTCGAATCACAGTCGCGGCAAGTTAAGGTCAACACAAAATGGCTTAATAATCAATATATCAAACGGTGTAAATATTTGTTCAACTGCGCTAATTATGCTATGTAAGTGCGAAGCAGGCGACGCAAAATGCCTCATTGATAAGTGAAACAAATTAAACGACAAACAAACTTTGTGTTTTAAAAAGTCTTGTTCCTCCTCTAATTGATTGGCTCGCGAGTATATAGGAGAAAGCATTTTCAAGGTAAGTATTGGAATAAATATATATCGCTTTTATAGTTTTTTCATAAATTTAATATAAAATATATATATATGTATTCATATGTATTCAATTGTGGTATTCTAGATAGAATACTTTGAATTTGAATGATAATAGTGTTGTAGACAGAGTAAACAAATAAATAAATAAATTATTTAAATATTCAATACAAAAAATAAATATTTTTCTATACATAAATCATCAATAAATAAGGCCATAAAAATGCATTTTTCTCCAAGAAAAAATGTCAGATTTTATTAATAAGAGTTAACAATTTACTTTTTATGTTACTTAACTTCAATGAAATATTAAATTTAATTTATTACAGTATTCAGTATTCAATTCTCTTAAATTATTTTGTGTAGATATTAAAGCAATTGCCAGCTAAAACTCTTCAAAGATGTAACCGTGGAGCAACATCATACTAAATATTAATGTTTATTGCATTCTTGACTCTAATGGAGCATTTGCGAGCATTTAACTAAATGCTTATCACGAGCATTAACAGCTGCTCCCAACTGGCAGCCACTTGGATTGCCTTATGCAATTGGTTACAGCAATTGTACGGTTGTAGGGGATTTGAGGTGCCATAGAGTGGGTTGCCATGTCAGCACAATGTGCGGAAGTTCAATTTGTGTTGAGCTTATATACCCTTTAAATAGCAAGTTGAGAGTGCTTCTTAAATTTCAAATTCTTCATTTCATTTTATTTAGTTGATATATTTAATAATATAAATAAATTCTATATAAATTTTAGAAAACGTTTAAAAGCTATAAATAATATTAATATATATATGTGCATACATATTCTATCTAGACATTATTATTAGTTATAAAGATATATTGTATTTTCTATTTAAATTCATATTGTTCATATAGTATCAATAATTTCTATCCCATTCTTAAACGTTAACACCTCTTTAGTAACATTTTCCTCCATTTAAGCTGTATTTAACAACTCCCTCTTTTCCTCTTTGTTATTCACTCTTGTGCATTGTTTTTGTTTTCTTTTTCGCTCATACTCTTCCAATTATAAGTGGGCGTGGCAGTCAGCTTGTTCGCGTGTTAAAGCGTTTTAAAAAGCATTTCGCCAGTTGCGCTGATATGAAAGTTCAATGGCCAATTTTAAAATTGTTTTATTTTGCTGCGCTTTGCATTCCATTTGCCAAAGTTGGGCGCCGCTCTTGCATATGCTTAAAACGAGGTTCATACGAGTATAGCCACATCCAAGTTGAGTCTTGTCTTTAAAAATGTTTTTAGGTGAATTCTCTATTTAAGAAACTCAAGCATATTATAGACAATTCAACAAAAGAATGTTAAAATAACTAGATATAGCATTTATATAGATATCAGAATTCAAATGAGAGTCTCAATTGATTACGAAAAAATAATAATAATAATGACTGTTTATGACTATATAATATATAACAGTAATACAATATTGATTACATTTTACTGTGTTATCTAAGAGCTTAATTACTGAACATATATATCTATCTATATAAATTTTTATTTTACAGAAAGACGACCAAGTGTGGCATATGTGAAAATCGTTATACAAATCAATAACTATCAATTTCCCTAAGAACACGATAAACATCTTTATAAATATAATCATGCATATCATTATAAGCATCATTATGAGCATCATTATAAACATCATCACAAACATTGTTATAAGGATCATCATCACGAACATTGTTATGAAGCTCATTGCGAACATGATTATGAACATCATTCCGAACATCATTCCGGAAATCGTTCTGAATGTCATTCTGAACAATTACGTGAACATCATTATGTGCACTATTTTAAACGTCATCTTGAACATAATCTTGTACTTCCTTTTGGAAATCATTATAAACGTACTTATGAGCATCGTTGTGAACATCAATATAAGTATGATGATGAACATTTTAATGAACATCATTATGAGCAGCACGATGAGCATCATTACGAACATTATTGTGAGCATCATCATGAACATCATTATGAACATTAATATGCATACGAAAATAAGCATCATTATTACAATGACTATAGCTAAACTAATTAACAATTAAATATTATAACATTTTCCATAATTATTAATAAAATTAATTATTTCAATTTACAAAATATTACTAACAACTTAAGCATTAATACCATTTACAACTGCCTCCACCTTGAAGGTTAGTGCGGGATAGTTTCTGGTTGCAAGGCGGGAGGCAGCCCTAGAAGAGGAGGTTTTTTTAGTCGGTAAGCAGTATTGCAGTCCGACATACCAGTCAGAGTGACGAACTGACTGACGGTGCATAAAGCATTTTTACGTACCTCAGCCACACACACACACACAAAAAAAAAAAAAAAAAAAAAAAAAAATTACAGCTGCACTGCACTGCGACTGATCACAAGGAGTTCAAATTTGCGACTGAAGAAACCTCTGCAGAAGCGCTGCCTTTATATAGGGCGCAGAGTCACTCAAGTTGAGAACAGCTCAGAATGAGACATTGAGCTCTCAGCATGGAGTTGCTTTCTACTCGATCACAAAGTAAAAAGGGGGCGAGCAATAAGTATTTTGATGTTGATTGACTGGATTTGCTTAACATGTCAACCTGATCAAGAATATATATAAAATATATCATTTTTAGCAAAATCTTTTCTTCAATTAGCTTTTACTTCCCTTTCAAAGTAAATATCGAATGTGCCTTAAGATCAATAGACATAAAATGACAACGATAATGACAACGAATCTGGCACTCGTAGCGTAACCTATATAAAAACCCGCAAACTCGGTTTGGAAAATGATTTTTATTTATTTCAAAGTACAGAATTTGTATAAATAATCTAAAATTCAAAATCAATTCACTTTGGCTCGATCTGACCATAATTGGCCCTGTCTTTTGCCTTGAGATGGTGAAGAGACGAGTCGTTTGCTGCCCGAATGTGACTTTCTTGTAGTTTGGTCCACTTAAGGACTATTCAGCATCTCGAGGCTGGTGTACTTTTTAGCTCTTATATAAATATTAAATATATATACTTATATATACCGAGCTGTATTCTTACATTTGCTTCAATTTACCTTTCAGTACAAATAGAGCTTATTTTGAATAGACAGATGAATCAGAAATCATGAATATAGAATCCTTTTAGTAAAGATTCTTTCCTATAACGCTTACATGCCATCGTTAACAGTTTGCCTGCCAGAATATAAAAAGTATTCAAACTTTATTTTGAGCTGATATTAAATTGAATTTTCATTCATCATCAGCTCATGCCGTTCACATTAACTAAAAAAACTTAATCTGTGGAATTTGGAATGTAAAATAAATATGAATATTGCACAGCTTCTTTTTGGCCTTGGTCACAATTGTTGCATTTTAATGAATAAAATGGGTAAAGTGGGGGAAAATGCGAATAAAAAGCGAAAGCAAAGGCAAAAGCTTTACATGAAAATTCATTTTGCAAAACATCGAAAACAATAAAGCTGAAAACTAAGCAAAAGGCTTTTCGGAAAAAACAATTTAGTGTCAGAACTTAACCCATTTACATGACAATTCCACAAAATTACAAAAGAAACATAAAGAAGAGTCAACACACACACACACACAGCAACACTGACATACACATAAACAACAACAGAATGCGGCTAGATATTAAAATGTGGGCGTGGCTGTGGGCAGCACAAATACCACAAGTGGGCGCAAAAGTCTCTGTCGAAACTGGTAGAGCGAGAGTGAGAGAGAGAGAGAGAGAGAGAGACGGCGACATAGTGAGCAAAAATAACTGAAACAGCGTAGAGCTGGCGACCCGGATGCCACTTTATAGCGGCAAGCGAACGATGTCCTTGATAAGAGTGTCATAATTTCAGCAAAGACGAAAACTTAACGAAATGTTCTTCAATATAAATTAAGAGTTCTTTTCTTATAGAAGCTTTTAGTTTAAATAAGAAATATTTATTATTTATTTTATGAATAATAATAATTGTATTGTGCATAGAGATAGATAAGATTTTAGAGAATTTAGTGCGTGAAAATTGATTTATTTATTTATTATTTATTTATTTTATAAATGATAATAATTAGATTAGGCATATAGGCATAGAAAGTTCTCTTTGTATAATTGGCTTAATATTTTAGAGAATTTAGTATGTCAAAATAATGATCAAAATATTAAATTAAGAAATAAAATCTACAAAAATCTGATTTTGCTATAATTTCTGAAATTTAGAGAATTTACTTATATCGTTTGAAAATATTTAATTTAATTTTTTTATAATATTTTCGAATTTAATTCAGTTGAATTATATTAATAATTTTATTAAGTTTAAACACCAATTTACTTTTTTGAAAAATCTTGATCGGTTCAGTCATTATCCACTTCATCGTACTGTCCCAGTTACTTATTTCGCGGACCTTACTAAAGTTTTTGTAATTTAACATTTGCTTTTCGAGCTATGAGCCAATACTTAAATATTTATTGAGCTATTACCTCGAAGGTGCCTGAGGTTGTTTGAACTTACAATTTATAATTATTTTCGCCTTTTATATATATTGAAGTTTCAAAGTTTAAAAAATTACCAAAAAAAATTACCAAATTAATCCAGACACTAAGAATAAATATCTTGAATATTCTCCTCTTACTTGCATTAATCAGATCATATTTTATTTCAAATTCATATATGTATTTATGGGATCCTAATTTTGCGCAGCTATTTTATAAATTCTATATAGCTTCCTTTATTGTAAGTAAAATTATTAATTACAAATTTAATTGTTAGATTTTAAATAAAAATTATTAAAAATATTTTACGCATATGGCTAATTAGGGTCAGGGCCTAAGACAAAAGCAGAAAGATCAGCCGAACTACTCACAATTTTCTGTGGGGTTTTTCAGTACTAAGTAATATATTTACATATATAATTTATAAAATTTGTATAATTTATATTAATAATAAAAATATCATTTTTCAAATTCATGTAATTGATGTATTTGGTTTATATATATTCGACATATTCATTTAAGGAAATGAATTTTATATCTTAACACCAATTTATAGCTATATCCTTCATGGAGCAGTTCAGAACAACCGAAATTAAAATCGCGCTGTTAAACTTAGTCAAGCCGGCGGCAATGTATTATATTGTGCTCTTAAAACGTGCGGCATTCATTTGGCTTTGCGGCAAGGACGACTTGAATAGTCCTCGCGAATTGTATTTGCAGCTCTATTATATGTAATTTACTTCACACATAATCCCAAGCACTGGCGCCCGACGAGCTTATAAAATGGCACCACTGTGCAGTTCAGCTCAGCTGGATGACAACAATTGCGTAATATTTGTGTGTGTGGGCGGCTAGAAGAAGGGAGGGAGTGAGGTAGGTTGGGAGGGCGAGAGCACGTGCCTAGCCAGACAGAAGCACAAAGAAGCCAAAAGTGAAACCGGCGCATGTGAAGGAACAAACTCTTTGCATGATTTGTGTTTGGCCTCGAACTCTGACCCATGCCCCAAACCCCCAGTCGAGACCTCGTCGTTCCACAACTTGGCACAGAACTTATTGCATTTATCCAAAAATTCCGAGCGTCGCTTCCATTTCTGGTCCATTTGAAAATGGCTGTAAAGTCGCTGGCGAAAATCATATTTCAAATTTAATGGATTAGCAGCAGCAGCAGCAGCAGCAGCAACAACGAGAGAACTGAGAGAATTCCATGCCCCAATGAGTTATAGTGTATCAAGCACATTCATATATCAACCAATACAGCAAACAGCATCTGAACGTGCTGCAAATATTTTATGGCATTTCTTTCTGCTCTTTTATGCTCAAATAGTAATCGAAACGAAATGGAACCTGTAACAATAATGAAATATTGCTTTCGCTTTATAGAGATGTGCGCACTAATCAATGCAATCAAATCAAGACTCTAATTATTTAATAAACTGCTCTGCCAGGTTCCCATCTTTATCTTGAACAATTGCATCCTCTGAAATAGTAGAATCCAGGGTCAAATCGAACTATCAAAATATATGAATGATTAATATGCATTTATCTGTCCCCAAATGGAATAAAAAGCCATTTATGATATTTAGTTATCGAATAGTTATGTATTATTTCCATATCTAAGCCATTTAGAGTTACATTGTGACTAAATGCCCAAATCAAAGCCAAAGTTCATAAAACTGGTGAAAGCAAATTAATCGGGCGAGCCAAAGAGCGATAAGCCAGTGGCAATTAGCCTAATGCCAGCACAGTGGGCTCAGCGTCTATATTGACTAGATGAAAATTACCCTGTTTTGCTGGATGGGCACAACTACAAGATATTCTGACAAACCACACATATCCAAGTTTATTCTATCAATAAAATTGATTGTCTCAAAGATCATATAATCATTTTGTCAAATTTGGAAGGAATGGAGATAACTATTCAATTGAACGAAGACTGATCTCAGAGCGAAGTGCAATTTCTTTATCTTTAAATAACGCTTAAGAAATCAAGTCCTCAAATCGATCATTTTGATCATTGAACTTGTGAAGAGGGAAGTAAACAACTTTTATCAAATTGTCTCTACGTTTTGATTAAAAAGTGCAAAATAATTATTTGAGACAATTGATGCAGACTACAAAGAGACAATAAATAGACAAAGGAAAGTAAATAATTATTTACTATCAGCATTTCAGATTGATTACAGAAGAGAGTGAATGACATGTAGGCAAAATAATAAGAATGCTCTTTTCTAATCAGACCTTCAAGTCCCCTATATTATTTTCATTAAAAGCCAACAATAAATCTATCATCGATATGATTTCAATCTATAACTTTGACATTTGTGCCACTGTAACGAAGGATTTTAATGATTTGTCAGCTGAACAAAAGACGACTAAAAAGCCATCATCAATCGAAGGCACGCAAAACGACACAGGATGGCAGAAGACTCACAAAATGTGGCCAGCCTTTCGGGGGTAGCCATAATGGGGCAACTGTTGCGCCTCTTCCCCCTCCTCGGCACGCCCTCTTCACACACATAATTTGGCTGGGTGTGACTAAAACTGGAAGCGAAAGGCAAAAAAACTTAACGAGGCAACAGTTTAAGAAAGTTGCCCAAAAATAGGTGGGAAAGCCTTTTCGGCAACATTGAAATATTGCCGATAACAATTTCTACCTAAGAACATATATCATATATGTATATTTATAAGTATATAAAAATACATACATATAGATATATAATTGGGCTATCACTCTTTACTGCGTCATTTGTATTTCCCTCTTTTTTTAATTTTAAAGCCAACGTAGCATTCAATGTATCTTATCTGCCGACCGTGGCAAAGGCCAACAATTGGGCTAGAGCTAGGGCTAGGGTTAGGCCTTTATAAGACCCCAAAAACTGTTGACAGTCGAATCATTTTTAATAACTGTTGATCAATTAGGGATTTCTCAAGCCCATTAATGATTATATAACTCACTGATTTTTATGACTAACAATCAATCAAGCAATTCATATTCATATTCATATATATATATGAAATGCAATATATATATATATATATATATATATATATATATATATATATATGCGTCAAAAACATTTCAGTTTTATTTTATGATAAAAAAAATGGTTTAAAAATATGAATATTCCGCAAATTAATTTTTTATCACAAACTCGTGAACCCATTAAAAACAAGTAAGAGTGCTGCAGTCGGGACTGCTCGACTAGGAGATACGCTGAACCCTGCGAAGAACCAATATTCTGATCACTTTACGCTTCTTTTATACATACATTACAATATGCAGACGCACGCATAAGCAAATGCTCTGTTAGTTACGCAACTTACGCAGCGACTGCGCTTGGGCTACGCTTGTGCTGCATTATGGGCAATATTATGGAAACTTATTTGTGTAATAAGTTTTCTTCTAGATGGGCTTTTGTAATCTTACTTTTAGATCGTACTTATGGCATTCATATGTATGTATTTACCAAGTCACAAGTCTCTAGTATTTGAAATACGTTTTTTTCAAATTTTGGAGGGAAGGGCGCGTGGTATGCAAAATCCAAAAATTACAAAATGTTTGTATTTATCACACGGATATACACACTTAATAAGTAAATCTAGAACTTTAATGGCATTCAAGTTACGCTTAAAAAACCAAGCAAAACTATCGATTTTCATCGATAATAAGGAAATGAGATGAGTCAACGGAAAAAAATGATAAACTCGTACTGCGTATGGTATACACGAGTATACATCTAAAATCTCTAGCCTTTGGGGTTTACGAGATCGCTGCGTTCACACGTACGGACGGACGGACATGGCTATATCGACTCAGCTTTTCGCTGATCAAGAATGTATATACTTTATGGGGTCTGCCACGCCTTCTTCTGCCTGTTACATACATTTTCACAAAAACATTATACCCTGATTTCCCATTTTCAGTGGGTTCAGGGTATAAAACCGCAAACTATTTCAGCAATTAGTATATCTACGCAGAAAAACAAAAAAACAAGGCGAGACATAAGTCTAATTACGATAAGAATGTTTCATATTTAGAGGCACAAGTTTAGGTATGTTACTTATTAGAAATATAGGTATGCCTATTATAATATACAGAATGTAAGCAAATTAACTATATCGAAATATATAGTAATACAATTAAATACAAATAGTATATATACATATACATATATCTATATATTTATATGCAGCTTTCTTCTGCATAGAAAAATACTCATTTCTTATAAGATATCATATTATATATGTATACTATACAGTATTCAAAGAGAGTTCACATACTATGTGACAATTCTTTTAGCTACAGATATATATTATAGCAACTTGTATGGGTTAAGTCTGCTTATATTATCAGTTATTGTATATATGCATATATATTCATATATAGTATATATATTTCTATTGTATATAGCGATATGCAGCACAAGCATGTCTACGAAATGAGGCTTAAGCTATTAGCACTCGTTTAGTATGGAATGGTTTGAATGCTTATGCATATACAGAACATATATGGAGTATTGCTTTGTCTGATAACCATAAATATAATATGTGTTATATGTTAAGGCTTCGTTTGACTTCCAGTTGAGTTGTTTTTGGTTTTAGTTTGTATTGTAGTTGTTGCTGGTTGTCGTGCGACTCGGTTTGTATTCTATGCTGGTTCTGCATGAACAGCATAAATAGCATTTTAACATATATATCTATATATATATATATATATATATATATATATATTATCTACATATAAATGGAAATACAATATATACATATAAATAAATAAATATATATATATATATATATATATACTAATGTACAATGAAGCGGAAGTTACGATCTGATTGTGGTTTTACTCCACACACTATATACATATATATATATGTGCGTCATATCAGCAGTAACTCATGTCGTTGCAAGTGTAAAATATTAACATACTACAACAGACTCAGCTTGAGAGTGAAATTTTAAGCTAGCAAAGATTGTGGCAAGTTCGCTTTGTATGCCAAAACTTAGAGCTGAAATTCGAGCAAAATTTAATATATATAGATATATAAATGTATGCATATATATGTATATAAACAAGCTTAAATTGGCGTTTTGAAAATGTTACATCATTAGGTTTTAGGTTACTTTAAAGACATCTAGTATTTCTGTTATACGATTCATAATTTTATTTTACATAACTTTTAGTAATTTTATATTAAATATGATAATGCTGTCTGCCTATATATACATATGTTAGAATATAAACTATATTATATATGTATAGTTTTGCTACTATGTAATTTCGTCTAGGAAAACTCTAACCAAAATTGATTTGAATTTTAATTAAAAAATTAAATTTGTAGACAAAACTGTGGCAAGATCACATTCAGTGCTGTTCGCTTCACTATAGCTTATAACATAAATAGTAGGTATCAGACAAGGATTGGTTTTGTTCAAGCATGAAAATGTGGAGTATTCTAGTGATCGCTAAAGAAAGAATTGTTTTCGACAGAGGGAGATTCCTGCAGTGACATTTGAACACGGTTATTGACTGCCATCTGCTGACGCCGTCAAGTGGACTGCGGGAGAGCATTGAGGATTTCACGATCATTCCCAACGTCAAAGCGAACGAGGACATATGAAAAAACACTTGTGCCCTATGCTCCAACTATACGCTGTGGGATACCATGGCAATAGACATAAGCTTTTATTTACAAACAGTTCAGCATAGATCTCTGTAGCTTACTCATCCGAGTGCAGCACAGATCGCTCTTCTCACTTGTCCAATTTCGTTTTCTCTTTCTATAGAAACTAGCTAGCTAGCTAGCTGCTACGCTCTAGTTTTATATTATTTCCTTGAGTACGGATTCTGTTTTAGATGTATAACAAAACTATAAGCTGCAAGCGTCTACTATTTATGCAAAACACTTTCTAATCTTTGGCACCATTTAATCAAGTGTTTTTCTATCGCATTTTCAGTGCAGCAATTGTTCAAGGACTTTGCTTTTATTTCTACTGCCAAGTTTTATTGCAACTTCCTTAGATAATCGATTTTGTGCTGCCAAAATCTTTGCCAGCAAAATGCCTCAAATACAAATTATAAAAGAAAATTCCATTTCCTTTGGCAAGCTACAGCAAGCTAACTCTGGCCCCTACCCAAAGCGCAAAAAGTGAAAAATTGTGAAAATTGGCAATTAAATTACAACAGAGAAGAAAAATACAAAACAGAAAACAAAACAAAGACAAGCAGAGTGAAAGAGAAAGAGAGAGAGAGAGAAGAAGAACAATCAGAGACAACATTGTGAGAAATTGCAATGCGGGCAGAATTCGCCTGAGGTCTCAAATCGAGGCAGAGCAAGAGAGAGAGAGAGAGAGAGACGAAGACCCACTTGTCAGATGGCCAAGAGAAGCAAGTGCCAGCTGCATTTGTGCAGAGTCCTTGAGCTGAACAAAGAGAGAGAGAGAGAGAGAGAGAGAGAGAGACAGATAGACGGGCGAGAGGAAAAGCGGTGGAGCACTGGCCGCCGATGACACGAGGAAGTTGGCAGCAAGCGAGTCAAGTGATTCAGCGGTATGCGAAAGTTGCAAGCAAAACAAAGGCGCAAAAAATTTGAAAAGCCTCCACTCTGCCCCAATAGCCCCAGCGCCTGCTCTTCGTATGCTACAAGCCATGACTTTCATATACAGGGAGCACAAAATATCAAAATGTTAAGCTAGATAGAGCATAAACTAAATACCCTGAAGAATATGGTTATTATCTGTATTATCTATGCATTCTTCTCCATGCGTATATTTGGATCTCTTTAGATATACTAATACAATATTGAAATATTAAAAACAAATACCAAACCCAAAAAAAAGATAAAGTAAGAAAGCTTATTAAATATAAAAATATGGAGAAAAAACTATTTAGAGGTAAATAGTTATTATCAATATTATCGGAGCATTGTAAACTTTTGTGAAAAGAAAAGAAAATAATTTAGATATTAGCCTATTGGAGTATACATTAATTATCAATAATAATATATATTCCACTATGAATGTATATTCCTATAGGAATATTCTCCAATTATACAGAAATCAGTATCAAAATACAAAGATACAAAAAGTCAAACTTGTTTTTCGAATTAATCAATTCAAATATAAAATTAAAATATTTAAGTTAAAAGGGAAACAAGTTTTTTCTTTTTATTTAGTATTTAGTTAAAAATAAAAATTATTCTATTTAAAAATTATTCTATATAAAAGTTTTTCTATATAAAAGTTCAAGTCCTTCCCTTCAAATAAGCTTTTAAATTTTTTTAAGAAATCTTGTATCTGCTTGAAAAGTTTCATCTTAAATCTTTCTTTGCCATCGCGCAATTCCCTAACACTTCAGATCCCATATGATATAAACTTGACTTTATATATCTAATTATCTACACACTCGACAGCTTCTACGTATGTAAATTGATTATATTACTGATAACTCAAATACCATTCATTTACTACATAATATATTCGATGAAAAATGCATTCAACTCTTCGGAAGAGTATTCTTTGACTTGGCCACACATCACATGTACTCAGCTCTAACTCAAATTGAATTTGGGTTTATTTTGTGAAAATATTGTCATTGTCTGTCCGCAATGCCAGGGCAATTTCTTGCCCTAAGTACTAGGGCCTTAGTCTGCAGTCCGTAGTCCTGGCAGGCACGCAGTTGCTATTGCTCATTCGCATAGGCGCTCCAAATAGCTTTCGAAATGGCATTTTAAAAATTTAATTGCCAATGCGGGGCAGCAAGCAGCAAGCAGCAGAAGAAGAACCGCAGAGGGGAGCACCAGAAGTAGAAGAAGAGGCAGAGAAAAGTGTCTGTCCAGAGCAAATTGCAAGTCAGCTCCGGGGGTTTCTGTGTCATGTTTGTCAAATTGAGTAAAGTCCTTTTCCTGCTCGTTGCTCGTTGCTACTCGTTGTTGATATTCATGTCCAGTGCCTGCTAGCCAGTCAGCCAACCAACCAGCCAACCAGTCAGCCAGCCAGCCAGCCAGCTAGCTCGTCAAAGCCATTCCATCCATTCACATCAACTCACGCAGCTGCCTCTGGCAGAAACGCACGGCAAGGGTCGGCAAGTCCATGAAATGACTTGCGTGCTCAAGAAGCAGACAGACAACCAACCCGGAACCTGCCCAACCGTAACCATTTTCTGCTCCGAAAAAAACTAATTCTATCAACTAACTAAAAGTTATAAATGGTTTCAATCGAATGCGTGAATTTCTAAACATACTCGAATACGTAATGCGAAGTTTAGATTAATGGCAAAAAAAATATATAGGAAAAATGCAAAACTTTAGTTAAAACTTAGAAAAATTAAGAACAATTTTATATTTTAAAAACTTAATATATATATATTATTAAAAAATTATATATACCTTTATAGAATTACAGTCTAAATTTACAAAAAAAATATCGAAAAAATTAGTTTTTGTTAAAAATTCTCATAATTCTCTCCCATAAATTCTATATACATGAGTGGAAATATAGGACTTTTTCAAAATATTTATAGGTAATATAGGTATATTTAAGTATTGAAAAATAAATGATATATGATGAAGTTGCAGACAAACTGTAAATCAGATTCAGAATAGAGAAGAGATTTAAGCCGCTGGAATGCTTTTTTATGGCCCTCATAATATGCAAATGCCTGCTGGGGTGTATGGCTCAATGGGTACTCGGCCTGTTGACAGGGCTGAAATCCTTCAAAAATGTGCGTGCAAAATCTACGCGTATAAAATTTATTAACAAAGTCCCCCCGGAGGTGTGCTTGAGAGAGAGAGAGAGAGAGAGAGAGAGAGAGCGGGGGAGATGGGTAGACGGCATATAGAATATGCGGAAGGCTTTTCGTCGCCCTCGAGCCCCTTTGGGATAGACGCAGTGCAGCTGTCGAGCGAGAGAGAGGACACCCTGTTAATGGAATTCGCATGTGTGTGTGTGTGTGTGTGTGTGTGTGTGTGCTTATGTGTAAGTGTGTGTATGTGTGAGCCCCTCGGAGTCTAGTAATTTGTGTCACGTTTTAATTTTTCACGCCGCAAAGGGCGCTCTGCAAAATATGGTAACTAACACATATACATAGACATATGCATATACATACATATATACATAGACATATGCATATACATACATATATACATATATATGTATATACGTACATACATATGTATGTGTGTGTGTGTGCAGGACCTCCCCTCGCTGTGATTATGACAATTAAGATTGCGTGGAGCTCATGTCTACTTTTTGTTATTTTTTTTCACAAACCTCAAAAGAGTTTAATGTTTAGCTGTATTTAAAAACTTGTTTCGTGTTCACGCGCAATTATTATTTTTTTTTTATATATATTTTATTTAATCCTAAAGCCGTGTACCTCATTTTAGAACTAGGAATTAGGCACAGAACAAGTATTTAATGGGCGTTTTCAGCTTAAAGATGAAGGATTTTCTTAAAGAGCAAAAAGAAAGATTTCTAGAAGCACTTCTAGTTCTAGTTCTTCATTTTCTCTTTCTTTTATGAAATAGAAATATCCTGTATATATAATACTCTAATTACTTGATATGAATAGAATATGAGCATATAATCTATATCCTCAATATCTATACAGAATCTCATAGGAGCTAATAATGTTTTGTCCTTGTCCATTTATCAGTCTATTTGCAAAGCTCTTGAGATTTCCTACTACAAATTACAGGAAACAGAACATTTGCTCAACTATGGACAGCAATTATATATATATATATATGTACATATACACATCTATATGTATGCATTTAACTCCACTGCACATAGAACATGTCGCAATGTCTGCCATAACAAGAGCCGCTCAAAAGCAGATTGTTTGCTTGGCTTGCCACAAGAGATAACAGCAAAATACATCCCAGGACATCGTTTAAGTTATTTGAGATGTTTTTCACTCAAACATGCTTGCGGCCAAAGTCCGAGTTCTGTCAACTGCCAGCTAAATGTCCATAAGATAAACTACAACAGAAACTAAACAGACAAACATTTCTGCAGGCGACTTTTCTGCTTCTATTTGGCAACTGCCAAACCAAAGCTCAAGAATTCTTTTTTCCTTTTTTAACATGCTGAGGAAAAATTGGACTAGTTTTTAAATATGTAATATAAAGAATATAGAATGTATATGTTTACATTTTTAAATTAATAATAAATATATAATACATAAACTTTACTACAAAATTTAAAAAATAAAAAGTTTTAATATCTTTAGAGTAATCTAAAATAAAAGAAAATTTTTTCCCTTGGCAATCTAAGTAAATGTAATGAAAAATAGTTTCATGAGCTTTAAGTAATATTAAAAAGCTCGAATTTTTCATTCTGAAATTTTTAAATAATCAAAAATTATATAACTACTTCAGTGTATTTATATAAAATAATATTCAATGTATTACAAAGCAATAAAAAGCTCTAAATAGTTTATGAATGAATTAATGAATCAGATTATGACTACGCATGACTAATCGAAGTTCGAAATATGCTAAAGACTTTTAATAGAATATGGTTTAACTGTAATCTCGGCTATTGATTAAATATGTGATCCTTAAACTTTTTTGTGTGAGGTAATTTCCTGCTCATTTCATATTATTTATATATATTTATATTTTTGAATGATAAGATTCCGATGCTATCTTATCATTCAAAAATATAGATAATTTGGATACACATAAATTAAACATAAGTTAATAAATTATAATATGAAATGAGCTGTCTAAATAGTTTTTTACATTATTTTAATAATACATTAGATATAACAATAAACAATTTTCTTTTATTACACTTTCGTGCACAAATACCTAAACACAAATATATTCTAAAACTTCAACGAACATTTTCTTTCAGTGTACTCCAAAAATAGACATTCACTTTAAGAGAATTGTCAATAAACTTTCGAGTTGAGCATATGTTCGATACGGTTTTATTATTAGCATCCAGCTTCTGTAGTCCCGTTAAACAGTTGTCACTGTTCTATGCATCCTACACTTCCCCCACCCGCTCTCCAACACTTGACTGTGCTCAGTGTTCACGACCTACCACCTCAATTAGCAGCTGCTTAGCTAATTTCAAGGCAGCTAAGAAACAAAACACAGCGCTAATAGAAAATATATAGCACCCATAACCACACACACAGACACACTGTCGCACACTCACACACACACACGCACACATGTGCACTCACCTCCAGCATTGGATGACTCCCGAAACACGAACGTATCGCACGGTTGCGGCGACACTTTGTATGCCCTCCCTCTGTTCCATGCTCATTGGGCGACAATTTGGGGCGAACTTTCAGTTTTAATTCGCCTGATCATTTGCCGGCTGCCAAGAGGGAGTTGGCGTTGTCGTTGCAGATGCAGTTACACTTGCATTTCCCGTTACAGTGCTTTGTTGCTGTTATTCTATATGTGATAATTTAATGTTATAACGGTTCTTTTTTTGCCACGTTCGGTTTGCACGAGCTTTCGTGTTGTTTGCTACATAAAAAGGAAATTCAAATAACATAAGCTATGGCTCGGCTCATATTGTTGTTGTTGTTGTTGTTGCTGTTGTTGCCAGAGCAACTCTAGGGCGCAAATAAACGTTGCTCAGGTGTGAGCAAAATTCGCGCCCCTTTTGCTCCACCTCTGCAACTAACACACATAGCCGAAAAGTGTAAATAAAATAGTAAAAAATGTGGGGAAGTAAAACAGGATAAAAAGAAAAGTAACAGCATAAACAACAACAGCAACAGCAACAATAACAACAACAACGACAACAGGAGCGCAGGGCACACGCACGCGGAAGAGGAAAAAGGAAAATCGAATGAGCCGCTGAGGCGAACGTTTGTACGAAATAGTCTCGAATAGGGCAGCAAACAAAGTGAGTGAGAGAGAGGCAGGAAGAGAGGGAAAGAGAGAGCGCGCGCAGCAGAGCCTGTGGCCGAGAGGCAATGTCTGCGCTGCCAATAACAAAACTTTTGCCTTGCCCTTTTGCTGTTTTGTTTGTTTCACTTTTCACAGGATGCGGCATTTTGAATACTCATTCGATTTATGCACACATATATTTCAATTTTTACCAACTGCGACGCACACACACGCACAGACACACACAGTTATACGCCACAGCAATGAATTGACAAGAGTTGTTGCTGTAAAATATTTGGCTATTTTTAAGGGCAACACTCCAAACGCACTTTGCGTTGTCCAGGCGCGCCAACAGCTAGGCAAGAACTAACTGTAGATGTGAAGCGAACGGCAACGTGAACGCGCCCGCGAAAACACCCGCACGTACTGTTATTCCAAATGCGACTGAACGCAAGCAAAACGAAACGGAAACAAGAAACCGCTGCACGACGGAGCATTTACCCATTTACACTGCGCAGCAAAAGTTTATGCCCAGGCATATGATAAGAGTTCTTATTGGATTTCACAAATAAAGAAATGCAGTAAGAGAACATCCATTTGTGTAGCAAATTCTTCAAGTTACATTGCTCCATATAAATAGATAATGTTAAGCATAAGATATATGTATATTATATTGAAATCAGACTTCTATATGTAAAGTGGGGGGCATTTGCTGTTAAAGGTTAGCGCTTGACACAGCTGTGTTTACATTAACATAGCTTGGTCAAGCAGTGCGCTGCTTGCTGATAAAGCAGTGTGAAATAACAGCGCCTTGTTGAGCGCGCAATTCAAATGTGAAAAATTGAAACAGTTTTACAAACATATATTTTGATATATAAGTATAAGATATCTTAAACACCATTTATTCAAAAATTGCTTTAATTTGTGTACATCTTTTTGCTGTATTTTGTATTAGAGAGTTGAACACGATTCGAAAAAATTAGATTAAACTTAAGGCTTAATAAAGTTTTGTGTCAGACCCTGGAATTACGAAGACAAACTTTGTCAGGATATTTGGCAAACGAATGACCAACTAAGGCAATATATAATGGACCACATTCCAAGACTAAACTAGATTTGATTCGAGTTTCTTACTTTAAACTAACTATAAATTCTTTGGAGTGGCCTTTCCATGGCAGTTCATCAAGTGGTTTTGGCTTGGCAACGCCTACGGATCGATAAACGAAATCATGATATAGCGTGTGCCCTTGGTCACCAGCAGGCCCTCATGGAAGTGAGTCAAGCGACCCGGATGCATCAACATCCAGCCCTTCTTCGTCTCCGTCACAGAGCAATTGTATCTCAAAAAGTGACAGCCGCCGCCTTCATAATCAATGCCCGCCCGGTTCATTGCAATGTTGATTGTGTAGGTGGAGGAGTCGTGATGTGGACGCAGGGACGGCTGCTCATCGGGCTTATAGCGCACCATGAAGTTCATCAGAGACCGTGGAGGCTGCAAAGTAAACGAAATATTCATTAGCTAACATGAAAAACCAAAATGCCATTCACACTCCCCTCCCCCACTTACGTTATGGTAATAGCCCGTGAAGACACGCTCCTGCAGCGGGCGCACAAACATTTCCAAGAACTTCAGGTAGAGCGAATCGAGTCCCACTTGTCGCATGTGAATATCACGTGTGGGCACCGCTTCGTAGCCACCCTCCAAGCGCTTATCGCTGTTGCTGCCATCGGACCACTTGCCATACGCTTCCAAAATAGCCACCAAATCGTCGCAGAAGGCATCGCTCACAATCTGGAACCAAAAGACATCCGGGCAGGGCTGTGGAATGACCATGCTCTCGTTCAGCTGCGCCGAGTAGTTCGCATGGATGTACTTCAAGGTCCAATCATAGCGATTGCTGAACAACGTATAGAAATCGGGGCGTGTTACGGTCGTATTGAAGTTATCCGCATTGATCAGATGTCCGTGATAGCGCTGATTGCTGACATACATGAAGACGCCCTAAAAAGACAATGAGGAGAGCAGAATTTAGATATGGTATAGATTATAGAGGGAGAGAGTATAGAGAGTGAGAGAGAAAGAGAGAGAGAGAGAGAGAGAACAAGAGAACTAATTTATAGCTCACAATAGACAGGAATTTGTACGAACACAAAAACAAATAAGATTATAAGTATAAAAATTCATTATAATTTGCGAATACTTATATAATTATAATATAATATTATAAAGATAAATGAGAAAAATAAGAATATATTGAAAAAGATATATAAAAAGAAGCAAATTGAAAGACAAAACGTTAACGAATACCAAAAAATGAGCAACGTTCAAAAAAGAAAGATGATGAAAGAAATACAAAATAAAAATTTTTTTAATTTTTAAATTTGTTTTAACACTAAATCAGATTAGTTTCGCTTTTTAAGTATGCATTAAGATAGACCTAAATATAATACAATCGAAACTTGATCTTTCATAGATCTACCAATCTTAAATTGTAATAGGCTTTGAATCAAAGGACTTCAAATATAATTTGATGAGATAATCATAAAAACTGTCTATCAAAATTAAAGAGATTCCTTGTTTAAAACATAATATTTATTTTATATTATTTTAAAATATTTTAAAAATTATTGAAGCTTTTTTAGACAACGTCAAAGAATTTTGATAAATTTAAATAAAGAGAAAAAAATTTTTTAATATACAGGGTGGCGCAATAGAACGTGCATTTATTAAGTGTAGGCTAAAAAAATAAATACAATAGGTATAGTTGAAATAAAAGATAGGATAATTAGGTACTTAAATGTAGTATGTTTTTTTTATTTTTAAAAAATAACATCATCTAAATGACGGCCCTCTCGAAGACGGCACTCCTCTAAACGTGATCGCAGATTCCTTCACCCTCTCAATATTGTCTGTGGTCCTAGACCTTCTTGGCCTACTCTCTAGCTCTTATATGTTCTGAGATCGACGTACATTCATACATACGGACAGACGGACAGACAGACGGACAGGGCTAAATCGAATCAGGTCGTCTCCCTGATCAAGAATATACTTTATGGGGTCTGCCACGCCTCCTTCTGCCTGTTACATACATTTGACATTTTAACAAAACCATTATACCCTTGATTTCTCATTTTCAATGGGTTCAGGGTATAAATAGTTCTATTATTCTTATTTTAAAAATCCTCAATATTTGATATATTCATTCATCCAATCTGTGTCGTTATGAATGATCACTTTTAATAAATTATCTAGTCGAAACAAAAATAAATAGTATAAATTATAAAATTCTGATATAAAACATAAACAAGGTCACAAACAAGGTATAACTGAACTTTCTCAAATAGAAACCTTTCCCGGAACAATATTTCTTTACTGTGCTATAACAGCAGCTGTTAAATGCTTTCTCAATCAGATAAAATAAACAATTTCATTGAAATAGTTAAATGTTAAATTATTAAATTATATATTACTTACGGCTTCTCTTAAAGATTCAGACATGGCCATATCAGGGTCGAGTTCCTTGTGCTCAAATTTGAGGGCATCGAAGGCGCTATGCTTGATCAGATAAATTGTCGTCACATGTGGCATATTGAACATGCCGCTAAAAGGAGAGAAGCAAGATTAGATATATGCAGATTCATATATGTATACACACATACACACACACACACAGACACATATATAGATACATATATTATTATGTATGTGTATTTATATATAGATTTCGCAACAATGTTGTGGAAATGGAAAGTAGCGAAACTCTCGCGAGGCTGAGCGAGGCGCAGATTAAATTCAATCAGTGAGATAAACAAACAGGGGCTAACCCCCAAACTCTGGTCGCAGTTTGAACAAAGCATTGCACGCTGACAGACGCGTGCAAAGCCGAATCAGCGCAGTCACAGATCGCAGATCGCAGATCGCAAACAAATATGCCCAGTCCCTGGTTAAACCAGAGCAAGATCAAAGCATTCGCTCTGCTCTGGCTGCTGCTGCTGTTGAGTGATCTTTGCCAGGTGCAGGCACAACGTGAGCAAGATCCAAACAATTTTCCATAATTATATAAACAATTATAGTTTAATCATATCTCTCTCTCTATCTATCTATCATAGGAAGCACTGGCGGACGCAATGTTTTACGTCGCAATTATACGGGCAAAAAGCCCGTTGTCATTCAACACAGATCACAGGATGCGGTCAACTATTACGATCATGAGAATGTGAGTTATTATTTGAAACAGAAAAATATAAATAAATAGACAAATCTATTTAAAAAGAAATAAAGATATTTGATTTAGGCATATAGAATATATATTATATAGATTTTAGTCCAGTTAAACAAGACTTTGCCTTTCTCTCTCTCTCTCTCACAGGGTGCCAAGATTATAAAATCCTCGCACTTTGAGCTGGATTATACGCTGGGTCGCAAGATAACTTTCTTCTGCATGGCTCAGGGTAAGTAGGAGGTTCAAATTTCCTAAGTCTAACTTGCAAGTAACTCTATAAATTATGGTAAAAAGTTCTAGTTATCTAATAAATATCTCGGGCTATGACAGACAGTTCAAATTCCATAAGTCTAACCTTATCAAATAGTTTTCTGTATGGCAGACAGTCATAAATTCATAAGCTTAACCTTCTAGTATCTCTCTCTATATGACAGCATATCAGCATTTTATAAACATTTTTATCAAAAAACTATCTCCATATAACAGAAGTTAAGCTCCATTTGACTTTAGCTTATATAATCAATTATCTATGATTATACGAACTCTCTGTAAATCTCTCTCTGCCTTTCTATTGTTTAATTCTTTATTTTCTATATATGTATATATCATTATACATATCTCTCTCTATACTCTCTCTCTCAGGCAATCCACGTCCAACTATCACTTGGTTCAAGGATGGTGCTGAGCTCTATCAACATCGTTTCTTTCAGGTAATTTCACTGAAATGAGTACAAACTAAACTCAAACTATAAACTAAACTTAAACTATAAGCTAATATAAACTATAAATTTAAAAAAAAAAATACAAATTTTCTTCATATATTTAGGTACACGAATCTCATCCAGAGCCAGAGATTATAAAATCTAAAATGGAAATTGATCCAACTACGCAAATGGACGCAGGTAAGCTGATATTTAAGATATAGCTATTATTAGGGTTCAAGATCTAGAGATAAATTGAAAATATAATAAATTTGCAGTCAAATTATTGAAAATTATTTTTAGAAATTAGAAAATCTTGACTAATAATTGAATATAAATATTCCAAAAATTATAAATTTCTATATATCTATTATATCTATGTATATTTCTCATCTCTTTCTAGGCTATTACGAATGCCAAGCGGATAACATCTATGCAATTGATCGTCGCGGCTTTCGCACGGACTATGCCATGGTTAACTTTTAACATTCTCTATCTTAAATAAAACTCTTCATTTCTCACTGACATATTGTACCACATTTTTGTTGTAATATTTTAATAAAAACCAAATATAATTTTTAACTTCAAGTTCGTTTTTGTTTGTATCAATTGATATCATTTTTTTCTCGACCTTTCGTTTGTTATTCGTTTACTTTGCTCCCTCTCTCTCTGTCTCTCTCTCTGTTATGCTGTGTGCGTAATCGACAAATTGTCTTCAATTACCTGATTGAAACAATTTTTTTGCATTTATTTTATTAAAATGTATATTAAAATGAGTGCAAGCGAAACCAAAACAAACTGCGGCACTTGACTATGCAAATGAGCTCGGTTATGTAGGGGATCTATATTGCCAGTGCACAGTGGGCTAAAATATGGCATATTTATATTTATGTAAAAAGTGAATGGGAAATGGAAGTAAATTGTTAGGAATTTGAAATTATTTGCGTATATTTATAGTGCACGCACTCCACGATTGAGTAATACGGAGTGAGTCTTAACAGTGCATGCTTTACATGAGGTTAACAGCACGTAGAACTGTTAATAACAGCGTGTTAATCATGTAAGATAGATATGAATGATATAGATAGATATGCTTAAATTTAGTTTATGGTTTGCTTTTAAATTGGAGTTCAAATGTTCACTTCAATTTGCTGTTCAAGTTTTCAGCACTTGAGTCGTGAACTACATAAAAACTTGATCAAATCAGTTCAGCAGTCCCTTGCAGAATAAATACCACTAAATCACTGACCATACCTAAAAATATATCATTTAATAGTCAACAAATTTCCACACAGCTCTTGCCCCACTGTGCGCCAAGAGATTGGCCTTTGGACAGACTATTGCAGAGGCATGCAGATTCAGCGACTGCGCAAATCAAATCAAATGAAATTGAGTGAAATAAGGCAACCTGTGGAGCTGCTCATATCAGATGCGATCAAATGGTATGCAAAGCGATCTGAGAATAAAATGCCAAATGCCGAACTGCCGCCTGCTGCTACTGCTACTGCTACTGCCATGCTGGCGATTTAACTGCGAGACCCAAGCGACGCCAATTGTGGCAAATTGGGTGAGCTCAGTGGCAGGCGAACAATTGTCCCCAACAGCTGCTGCTCAGTCGCCGAGCAGACGAGATTCGCACAGCAACGTTTGAGTGAGAGACAGCATAGGATGCAAGCAAAGTGCCTGCTGATCAGCATAAGCCTGGCCATGGTCCTACTAATGTTAACCGCGCCGGTCATTGAGGCGCGTCGTGGACGCGGACGTGGCCGTACCAAGTCGCGAGTGCAGATCGGGCTGCCGATAACGGGCAAATATCGTGATCCCGAATCTGATCAATACTACAACAATAATAATGTAAGTTAGCGAAGTAGTTAGAAGATTATTGACTATCTAATCTCTCTGTTGCATCAGGGCGCCAAAATCTTGCAAGCCTCGCACTTTGATCTCGAGTACGTGCTGGGCCATAAGATCGCCTTTCTGTGCGTGGCCAAGGGCAATCCACGTCCGCACATAACCTGGTACAAGGACGGCGCCGAGATCTATCAGCATCTGTACATGCATGTGCACGAATGGACCATTGGCGATGATCGCGTCAAGTCGAAGATCGAAATTGATCCGGCTACACAGATGGATGCCGGCCTTTACGAGTGCACGGCGGACAATATGTATTCCATAGACAGACGCAGCTTTAAGACCGATTTCTCCATTGCCTTCGATTAGCTGCTATCGTTTCCTTGTTCCATTATATGTATAAGCAATAAAGTTGTACCCAAATGAAAACATCCCACAAATGCCCAGTGAAGATTTTAGCTTACATTAGACTTCGCTTGACAATGTCCACGTAGTCATGGGAGCGTGCATAGTAGCCCGTCTCGGAGAGCGCGCCCCAAAAGTTGCTCCACAACTCGTGATACTTGGAGAACACCGGCGCCACAAATTGTCTGCAATGGTTGAGGGTTGTATGAATACTCTGATATATATAGCTATATATATATATATATATATATGATGGGTAAACCTACTTGTTCATTCTGAGCAGCTCACGCAGCAATTCGCTGTCCTCGATGTGTGCATCGCCGTCCACATAGAAAATGTAGTCGCTGTGCTTTTGCTTTGCTTTGTCACTGTCGAAGAAGAATGAAAAGAAAATCAGCTAATTATACAGTTAAATTTATTTTTATAGTTATGAATCTAAATCTATCGAGAATAAAATATATAAAATCAATGAATCAAATCAATTTCTACTATTATCATTAATCTTATTTAAATTAATTTTTTCACAGACAATTGAAATACTTTTTTGGCAGCAAATATTAAAATAGACAAAAGATATTCAAATTGATCTTCTTTAACTACATATAAATAAACGTAATACCAATACTAGACTCTCGAAAAAACAAAGGTTGATCTTTGTATAGAATGTGTATAGTACAAGCTGCAGCTTCTGTTGAAGATTCACTTCGGATAGAAAATTGTACATGTGAAACACTTTAGAATAATTCATTATCCTATTATTTTTTTTTACAATAAAATGTTGCCTTATTACATATGTTTTTGAAGCTCCAGTGCATATCATAAATAACCAATTTATCATATCATAAAAGACAATAAAGTCCGAACTCTAATGTTATAAAAATATTAGGACACCCTAAAATGTATTTTGTCACTTAATGTAAATTAAAATAAAATTGCCAAACAGCATAAAATATTCTTCTTTGCTTATAGCCTACATCTATCATATTAAATACTTATACGTAGCTTCTGTAAAGTTACTCACAGTGCCAATTGCCTGCCGTGACTTTCGCTCAATCGATCGGTGGATAGGATATACTTAACGCTGGCATAGCTCTTGCCTTGGTTGTCCACATAGGACTGCACAAGCTCATCGTGCAGCTCAACGTTGCTGTACATGAAGAGATGCATCGATTTCTTAGGATAGTTGAGCTTCTCAATGCCAGCTAGGAACATATCAAAGAAGGGCACAGCTTGATTCGCCACAACAGCTAGGGTAATGACAGGCAGCTCTTGTTCCTGCAGAGTAGAAAGCTCATAAGACAACTGTCTCAATCTTATATTAGCAAACGTTCACTCACATTCAAGTCTAGCAAATACTCCTGGCAGAAGGTGCAGACGCCACTGAAGGTCTTGGCCAGATAATTGCCATAGGCATTCAAATTGACTTTGCTCGGTCCATTGCCATGGATAATGGCGGGAGTGGTCAGGAAATCAATATTCTCCAAGGTGCCCCGATTGGAGTCCAGATCCACCTCTAGCTTTACATCGTTGTGTGCACCATTCAGACTTTGGAACAGACGCGACTGCGTATCCAGCTTGATGTTCAGCTTGGTACGCTTAGCCTCATCCAGAAAGATTTTCGTATAATACAACTGATCATCGCCCGTATCCTCGATCTCCTCCTGCAGCAGCTCAACGACCTGTGGCGCATAGCCAATGAAGGCGCCCGAGTTCAAATAACGTGACTCCTTAGCCTTCACCTCGGGATAACGATCTGCTAGGCTCTTGTCGGGCCAGCAAAATTTCTCCGCCGAGAAAAGCAACTTGGCACCGGATTCCTTGAACTTTTCTAAGATCTCCTCCAGCGGAGCTGTAAAGATGACATCGTAGCTGTGGGAGTACGTGTGTTAAAACTAATTTACGACGTATATGAATAATATATTGTATACCTGTCCGTAAATAGTATTATGGTATCCTGTGCATCCTTGAGTTCCTCTACAGCCTTACGCAGCAAATTGATTTTGTAGCCGCCGCCAACGCTCTTCATATTGCCACCTTTCCATTCTTCGCCCATGCCAAGGCTGGTCACCTGTTAAGTGAAGTAGAAGGGATAGTTATTACTTAGCATAGCAGGTGTATATAGGAGTACGGGCTCAATTTGTTCAAAGTTAATTTTCAATAAATACTTAAGTATTTCCTTTAACAAAATTAAAGTGGATTTAAATTTATAGAAAACTTATAGAAGAATAGATAATAAATAAAAATATCTAAAATGTTTCAATAATAGCTGTATAATATAATATACTAAATTTTATTAGCTCTTCCCTTTATACAGATTCTTAAATGTTAAAGCATAACATATAAGTTAATGTAATCTATGAAATGTTATGACAATGTTATTACTGTAAGCTCTCTGAGAACATAAGCAGTTGCCTTACTTATGTAAACTCCTCAATGTTACAGCTATGTAATTAAACTGTTAAACCTCTAAATCAATGTCATACTGATTGATGCACACTATGAAAAGTTATAGTTGCTGTTAACTTTTTATGTACAAATATATATATAATATATAGTATATAAATATTGAATAAACATAAATATATATCAATTCAAAATGTTCATTATATCAAATAAATGTTAATAGAAAATGTTAAATAACATTAAACAATATAAAAAAATTGCAACAATGTGCAAAAACTTGTTATTTAAAGTCTCGTCTGAGAATATGATTATAAAAGAATGTTAAATCTGTTATCTGAATAATATACAGATATAATCTATTTGTTAGAAGACTCAGTAGGTAAAAATAAATTGAATCTGTCAAAAAACAATCTGTAGATATAAGCAAATTGACTTTTTTAAAAGAATTGCATAGATGAAACCCTGCTAAATTTGATAGAAGATAAAAGTATGTTAGAGCCTGATGAATGTTATATAATAATCTGTAGCAGTTTTACAGATATAAACCTGAAACCTTGGAAACAGCCTGATAAATTTGTTGAAAAAACCTGTTAGATCTATATTTATCTAAAACATATATATAAATTTTAAGTATGTAGTAATAAGCCACCTATCCTCAAATAAATGTTTTTTAAGCACATTTAACAAGCCTTCGCAAATGGCTAAGTTGACACAATTCTTGAAATCCAAAATATAATCATAAAAACAAAAACAAATGTCGAAAATAAAGTTCAAATTTGAAATCTAAGAACTGTTTCGAGAACGAAAGCCGGCTAACCGGCTAATCAGCATTTTATAAGACTTTTTTTTTCTTTTGTGAATATTTCTGTCAAAAGATGAACATGAGAAGCGCTCGTAAGACTATAAGCGACACATTTCTATAGGGGAACCGGCTTCAGCTTAAAGCTGATAAGCAAATCATCGAATACAATACATATGTGTACATGAGAGGAAAGTACTGAAGCACAATCAATGGAACAATCGGGAACTGAATTGTGGTAATTACCCCCGGGCAACTAACTGGCTGCATGGACTACGTGATTAAAACACAACAAAGTAAACATCGAGACGCGATCAAACACATGTGTTCAGTATATGGTGCCCCATCTTGTACAATATGTATGTATATAATGCCACAGCCAATCTCTGTGTAACACATCAGAGAGGCAGAGTCATCTGGACG
Source organism: Drosophila leonis (assembly GCA_035045365.1). Taxonomy (NCBI): domain Eukaryota; kingdom Metazoa; phylum Arthropoda; class Insecta; order Diptera; family Drosophilidae; genus Drosophila; species Drosophila leonis. The sequence continues at coordinate 7,185,285 of JAWNPC010000262.1, read as the reverse complement.
ACAGTGCCGGATGCTTGGACAAAAGTCTAAACGCACACACTCATATACTATATATACAGAGTATATATAAAGCAACTACAATCGCCACAGCAATAAAAGTGTGCCGCAAAACCGAGATATGTCGGCAAGAGTTCGTCTTCGGGCCAATCACTTGTTTAGGAATACATATGTATATAGAAATATATATATATTTATAGAGCATACTTCATATACATAGTATATAGAAAATACAGCCGCATTTAATTCAATTTCGAAATTTATTTATGGAAAACAATAAGAATTGTGTTCAATAAATGCTCGCTCTACAATAGCTGCCAGGCAGAGATTTCGTTTGTCCAATAAATCAAATTAGGGAAATAAAATATAAATATGTATATATATAATATAATAGATTAAGTCTTAAATCGGTCAATCTAACATTTGAGAAACGTTAAAAGTCATATTTCTAAAGGTTTGCTTTATTCACTGAAAACTGAGCTTACAATTTATATCAAATTCTATGAGCTTTAAAATGATTTTTGCTTGATGAATAAGTTGATATCAAACTTCAATTAATTGAGCATAGCTCATACGCTGATAGGCTCTTAAATTAGTTTAAATTCTGCCAAAATATAAAATAAATATCGTGAACATTTCCTACATTTACTGCCCTCATATATCCCAAAATTGGAAAATCAACTTCTCCGTATGAGATTCCGGGTATGTGCGAGTCGGACACTCCAGACTAGATCACATTTACTTATTCATAATCAGTTCTTTATTTAAAAACTATTATGATAGAAAACAATTTTTTTAATGGAATTCTTATGGGGTCACTAAAGGGTTTAAGGGTTTAAGTCCTGGACCTAATGCCAATGCTTATCAAATTAAATTTGATATATTTCGTCTTGTTCTGGGAAACATCAGCTCAGATTTTCAAGCAGATGGTATCAGAGTAACAATTATTTAATAGGAATAATATTTATATTTTTATTATATATATATATATATAAAGCAAATATAATAATATATATATATAAAGCAAATATAATAATATTTAAAAATATATAAAATTATTTCTTCGATTCTTCACAACAAATTAAATAGTAAAAGAGCAAAAGAAAAAGTTTTGAAATCACAAAATTAATATTAACCAAATTATTCAGATATACAAGTTAATTTGTAAGCAACACTCGAAGCTTAATAACATATAAAAATAAGAAATACATTAAAAATGTTATAACAATTCTTGCTAGCTAATTTATTGATCGTAAAAAATAACAATAAATGTTAAATGCAAAAATTTCCATAGCAAACTTCAACAATAGAGAGTAAAATATGATGAAAGACTCGATGCTAACCGGTTCGAGTTTAACGGCAAACTGTGCCATTTCGACAGTTTATTGTATTAAAATGTAGGCAAACCTTTAAAGAACTTACCTCAATATCGTAAACATGGGCAGATCGTATATAACGGCGATATCCATCAGTGGGTTCTGTGGCCACGGTGAAGACTTTTATTTTATCTGAATTGGGCAAGAAAAAAATGTTAATTGGAGCATAACAGATAGAGGTAAATGAAAATTTTGTTTTTTACTGAAGGAAGTTACAAAATTAGAATATAGAAAAAACTATAAAAACAAAATTGTTAAATTGAATTAATGCAAAAATATTAGATCTTAAGACCTGAATTTTTTAGACTATTCTAGTATTTGCATAATGTATATATTTTTATGTATGTATGTATATTTTAATAAAAACATTTTTTTTATATAGAGAAATCTAAATATCAATAAAGGAATATATATGCTCATTTCTTAAATCAAGATTTATATACTAGAGCAATAAAATGTATATATTATATATTAAATAGAACACAATATATACTCAATAAAATTGTTATACACAAGAATTGTAGAAATATTTATACACATTTATATGTGACCCAATTTTGTTGTGTCAGGGACACAGGATCTGTGAAATGACGTAGTTCGAATAAGAAAAATCACTTTACACAAAATTGTGCATGCAAAAACTTAATAAAAGAATTTTTATGAACTAAAATAATTAAAATACGAGCTGAACATCCAGTGCATCACCATCATTAGGCACTTCAAATGCTAACGACCGCATGAATTTCAAGCAAAGGAATATAAACAAAAACCGCAGCAAGAGTGAAAGAGAAAGAAACACGCACACACACACACCCATACACACTCACAACTGCATAGACAATGCCTGCATCTGTGTGTGTGTAGGCGCATCGTTCTGCAGTTGAATGCAATTTAATATTTTTTAGTGCTTATGCCTTGCTAATTCCAGTGATGCACTCATATGCTCCAGATTCTAGACACACACACACACATACCATTTAGGTTTGGCTGCGCTGGTGCAGCTGCAGCAGCTTCGACGGGTGCAACAACATTGGCGTCCGCTGCGCTGGCGTTGGCTCCTTGCAATAACAACAAGAGCGACGCCAAAAACAACAATACGCAATTTCTATGCCTTTGCATGGCGTTGGCTTTGTTATTCCCTAAACTCAGAAACACGCACACACACACTATCTCTCTTTCACAATTCTAACGCACAGTTTTATGTTATGATAATTGTTGCATATTCCGCGAGCCGAATTTGTTTTGAAATGAAAGAATTCACAGCCTTTCTCCGCTGCACAACCGGACACAACAACGCTGATAACATGAATGAAAATGCAAAATACGACTCTCGCAAACGAAGACAATATGAATGCAGAAGCAGTGCTGGTAAACGAGCGTGAACTGCACATTTACTTATCGATAGCAAAGTAATGAAAACTTATCGAGCGATAATAAAAGCAATCAAGTGGCGCACAACTTAAAATTTATTCAGCAAATTTTTATGCGTGCTGCATTACAAGCGTAAATACATGAGTGTATGAGTATGCAAATAAATGTAATTTATGTTATATACAATTAACTGAGCGACATAGTAAAGTATACATATATATATGTATATATATAGTTATTTAAATCAAGTTTTGCTAAGTCTGCTGCTTTCTTGCCATCGCGCCGTTGAGCATTTACACACACACACATATATATTGTCTCATTTGAACAAGTTGTATCAAAAATAAATGACAAATTCAAAAACAAACTAAAGCTCATCAACTAATTAAACATCGTCGTTATCATCATCATCATCATCAGCATTATCATCATCAGCATTATCATATTTTATCGGAGGTGGTATCTGTTGCGTTCCTGGAGGTATGTCTACCAAACTACTTTTGGCATATTCCATTGTGGCGACTACAGCATGCCGAAGCCCTTGGAGTAGTTGATTGCCTTGAGCAGCCGCTCCTCCAGCTTCTCCTTGCTGCTGTACTCGGGCAGCAGCAGTACATTGAAGCACGTGTGCGATGTGGGCAATCGATCGCTGTCCGGCCCATGGCGTGTGATTAACAATCGTAAACACTTCAAGCCTCCAACGGGAACGCGTGCGGATCCAGTTGTAAACTCGAGCAGCTTACGCTTGGACTCGTGCGGCATGGCATGCACAATGCTCCAGAAATCCTGCACGATTTGCGTCTCCTCCGTGTAGCCACCCTCGTACTCCGTCGAGTGCTCCAGCTCCACGAAATCAAACTCCTGCAAATGTCAAAAATATATTTATAATAAAAGCAAAATTACGAATCTCTTTTGTTCACATACGCGACTGCCGCAGACTAGCTTCTCGATTTCCTCCGGCCGGAAGAGCAGCTTCAGCGGCGACTCATCCGTGACCATTTCAAAGCCCTTGCGAAAGGCCTTGAACTGCTGCTGTATGTTAACGTTCAGCAGAAAGTCGCTATACAGATTAACAAACAAACGCTTGTTGTGCTGGCCGACGAGCACTTCGCTGCCATGTGGGACCAGCTCGTGCTCCACCAGCTCGCCAAACACATTGCTGTAGCTAATCTTGAACGTCTGCTCGAACACCTCCTCCATGTCGTGGCCCTGATAGTCCAGCAGGGCCTTCAAGCTCTTGTACAGCGTCGGACTCCAGTCGCACAGGTCGTAGAAGGTGCCTCGGTAGCCCATCAGCTTGCGGTAGACAACCATGGGAAAGTTCACAGCCAAGATGACATTGTTGTAGATGGCCAAGCCAATTATAATGCCAATCAGCGTGAATTGTGCGCCATTCTCAAAGGGAGTGGCATTAAACCTAGTTAAGCGAATGCATGAAAAGGTGACTAAGTGGCCTAGCTCCAGCTCCACTCACCACATGTTGTTGGTCTCCTCCTGCTGCACAAACATGCCAAAGGCTGGATTGAATATTTCCTCAACGATTAGTTGAAAGAACTCTTTGGATACGCCGCCCTCATCGATGCCCTGTTCTCCCACAAACTCCACCACAAGCTGCTTCTTTAGGTCCTTCGGATTGCTCATGGCAACCAGTTCCAGCTGTAAGTGAATCATCATCATTAATCACAAAGTTCATTGACTTCTCTTTCAACTTACTCCAATGAGTGCATCGTTGATCAGTTGATCGCGTCGCACCGTTAGCTTGAGATCGGGCCGTGCGCCCTCCTGGCCGTCCTGGCCAAAGTTTTGCATTATGGAATACAACGAGGAGTAACGTTCGCTGTACATACGCATGCGGCAGTCGTAGTAGAGGGCATCGACCTTGGTCGCCGGCGTCAGGATGAAGGCATAGAGCATAAAGCAAAAGTAGTTGGTGTGGCTAGAGCCCAGGTCGCTCTCCATGGCCAGCGTCTTGTAGGATAGATAATCCTGATGCATTTGTATATGCTCGCTGAGGGCCTCATTGTAGAACTCCTCGAGCGGCACCAAGGGACTGCGACAGTCAATGTACGAGACCTGCAAGCACTTCTCTAGCGGATCCTCAGCAAACTTTGGCATATGCGGCTGCTGCAGCGAGCTGTAAACGAACAGATCCTCGCCCTCCTCTACGGCAGCGGCAGCCGCATCGGCCTCAGTCTCGCCCACCTCCTGCAGAGGCAGTCGACACGATGGCCGCTCCAGCACGCTGGCCAATATGTTGGCATAAAACACGATCTATGTGACAGAGAAACCTCGTTAGTTGGTGGATCACTTACAGCATGTGAAGGGATCGACTCACCTTTAGCACTTTGGTCACACTTATGATATGCTCGTTCTCGCGGACCGAGTCCTCGTCGAGCAGCACCTGGAGCGTGATTTGCTGCTGGCATGAGGATAGCAGCGTCTGCAGCTGATCCGCACAATACTCGCTCCAAATGACAGCGAGGCGTCCCTGCGCTTTCACAGGCATGGCAGCAGCCGCATGGCACAGCTTGGGCAGCACACGATCCAGATACTCCATGTCCGTGACGCTGTTGTTGGCCGTAGCTGTATGCATGGATGGAGTGTTAAGAGATGGAGTCTTATGACTCTATATATGGCAGAGCAATACTTACTGTTAGTGGCCATATCAAAGCATATGACCAAGCAGTGCAGCACCTGCTCCCACGAATCCTGCCTGTACAGCCTCATATAGCGTATGTAGTCAGCCAGTTGTATGACGCTGCTCGTGATTTGCTCGGCAATCGACTGAGTGGGCGCACCGAAGAGCAGGCGTTTTATGTGGCGCAATCCATGGAAATCCACCTTGGTGCCCCTATGTAGAAACTCCTCACTTTGCTCCTGTTGAGTCATTGGTTCGTCCTCGTCGTTGTCATCATCCACAACAGCTCCAACTGCAGTCGCATGATCGGCATCAGCTGCAGCAGCAGCAGCAGCTGGACATTCTTCGGTTGGAGTTGCCGTTCGCTGTGTGCTATCCTCATCCTTGTCGGCCTCACCCTCCAGTTGCCGCAGTTGCTCCTTGTTGAGCGCACTGCTCGATGCTTTACTTTCCAAATGCTGTCGCTCTTGTCCCGGCCGGCAGACGAAGCTTTTGCTAAGTCGATCGACGCTGGAGAAAACATGGTCAATGATTTGGCACAGCCTGTCGTAGCTGTTCGCTGCCTGGCACTGCGTGTAGAGGCCCTCCAGCAGCTCAGCGTCGACGAAGTCCACGGACGGCAGCGTCGGTGTGCAGGGGTCCGAGTCACCAGCTGCTGTTGTTGCTGTTGCTGCTGCTGTTGTTGTCGCATGTGATCCCAGTGTGGACATTTTAACCAAATCAATTATCATAGGCAGCCGCTCCGACTGCTCAATGGAACTTTGTAGCTGGGCATTCGACTGGGACTGGGACTGGGATCGGGATTGGGATTGAGTGCTGGTGGTGGTTGTAGTGCTGGCGGATGTAATGGTGCTAGTGGAACTGTTGCTGCTACTGCTGCTGCTGTCATTGGGCGAAAGCATGTCCACATCCTGCTGCGGACTGTCGTCAGGAGGCAAGAGACGAGGAGTTAGTATCGGTTTCATTTATGTATAGCTCGGTGATGCTTGACCCACTCACCCGTTTGCTATTGGCGCATTGTCGCACAATTGGGCGTCCTGTGAGAAGAGATGTAAAGCTCGGGCGGCCACCTCGTTGGGCGTCATGGGCGGCACTTTGCCGCTGGAAGCGCAGTTGATATTCTTGCAATGGACATTGCCGCAACCTGACTGCAGCTGATGAAAGTAGCGCTGTATCAGGCTGCGCACAGCCGAACGTTTCATCTCAGGTGTGGCCCGACCATTGCCCCCGCTACTGGCCACCGTGGCGGCTGCCGCAGCCGCCGCTGATGAAGTCGATGCGCTGCAAGCGATGAAACGTATGTAAATGCGTTTACCATATATATATTATATATATATATATTTGTATATATATATATATATATATATATAATTTGCTCACCTTGAGACGCCTGGCAACGGCGACGTTGTCGTTGGCCGCGCCTTCTGTTTCAGCTGCTCGTGTTCCTCGCCGCCGCCGCTCATTGAGCGTCCCTTTCCCTGAGGCACTGAGATTCAATAAACTAATAGCTGTTTACTGTTTGCTGGTCGTTGCGTGCTTCCTTGCCAGGCCAGGGCGACACTTGTCGCTTGCTTCTTTGTGTGCTAATTTGCCTACGCAATATATATATATACAAATATATATGTATGTGTGTGTGCGCAACAAAAAGGGTGCAAAAAAATCGATGTCGATGTCCCTTTTTTGCTTCTAGTTGTTGTTGTTGTTGTTGTTTCTCGTTGTTAATGCCAATGCATTTGCAGGATGTCAACATCTGCCAGCATTGCACTTTTGATTCACCGAAGGTTTTTGCACAATTTTACATCTACACCTAACAAAAATTTATACGTTTTGATATTTGGAACAATTTTTTGTTTAGAAAAACGCAGCCAAGGCAAAGCAAGAGTGCCTTTAATATTGAAAATCATCAACAGTCAGTGTTGTTAACGCACGCAAATGCTCATGTTGAGTGTTGCGTAAAGATGTTGGGAAAGCGGCTATCGCTAAGGCGCGACTTATGCCTTGAACTATCAATTTTGAAAATTTGTATATACTCGCATAGAATTGTTGGTAAATTCTAAAATATTGATTAGCATATGCTTTATTGAATTACTGTTTTGCTAGGCTGTTGGTTTGATAAGTATTTCAATAAATATGTTTTTAAAAATTCGCAACAATTTGTATTTATTTTCAAATTTAATTCAGTGTAACACAATTTACAAAATTGCTCAGCTTATGCACGTTGCACGTTGCCCATGTATGTATGGTATTTCAAAGAAAGGGTATTGCTGCTGCTGCTGCTGATGTATTTTTCCCGCACAGAGTGCAGTATTTTTTATTTGACCAGTGCTGGCTAACGCGCACGTGTGAGCTGCCAGTCAGACGATTGTTTTTATCAGCTGTGTCTCATTTGCCTGCCTGCCAAAATAGAATAAGAGCGACAAAACGTAACGAGCGAGCAGCAAACGCATAAGAAAAGAAAGTAAACACATCAGCAAAAACATTCCATACTAGATAAAACACAACATGCAATGGCCAAAACTAACCAGAGGCAGCAACAACAACTGAACTGAGCACTGCGACAGGTAAACAAACCAGGTGGACGATGACGTCGGTGTCGACGACGACGACAACAACGACGACAACGACGACGACAGAGGGTGGCAATTGCCAGTTGCAGCTGCAGTTGTGCGTGCGTGGAAATGTGCCATGGCAGGAGCTGCCGGTGCATCTGCGCTCCGTGCTGCACAGCAACCAGCGCGACTATGAAAAATACGTCTTCAATTACAGTTTGAAGAATCAGCTGCGCTTCCGTGGCAATCTCGTCTCGAAGGTCTTTCGCCAGGAACAGCGCTACTACGAGCTGCTCATCCAGAAGAATATCAATAGCCTGGGCGTCTTTCCCTACCATCTCGCCGACATTGTCACCAAGGGCCTGCGTGTGACGCCCTTCAACTATTACCTGGACGTGCTCAGCCAGCTGCTGCGCAGCGACAAGAGCTACGATACATTGCCCAATTTCACAGCGGCGGACTGTCTGCGCGTCCTGGGCATTGGACGCAATGAGTATTTGGCGCTGATTAGCGAACTGAAAACCCATACGCCGCGCACGCTTCTCTTCAGTGCCAAGCCGAATCCGTTGGACTTTCTGCCGCGGCTGCCCGTGCACGTGCACATGGAGCCCTGGTGGCGCCTGGACATTGGCTATGTCCTCGAAGCGGATATACGCCTGGTGACGCCCGCCGAGCGCAGCCTGCTGGACGATCTCATCGACTTTGGCGCCCAGCCAGCGGGCAAATGCGACTACCAAGTAGTGCAGAGCCTCTATCGCAAGGGACTCATCTATTTGGATGTGCCCATCAGTGGCGAGGATCGCATTTGCATACCACCGCTGCGCAACTTTGTCATGAATCGCGTCAGCGGCGACTACTTTGAGAATCTGCTCTACAAGATCTTCGTAAGCGCCGATGAGCACATGAGCATTGCGGAGCTGGCGCAGATGCTGCAACTGGAGCTGGACAGCGTGAAGCAGGCGATTAGCTTCATATGCCGCCTGGGCTTTGCTCAGCGCAAGCAAACGGAGCACGACTCGGCACAGCATCATGCCAGCTGGGCTGCCTACAGCGAGCAGCAGCAGCCGCAGACGCCCCAGATCACGCCGCTCAACTACAATATGTACGCTAACAGCTTCGAGTTCGAGCAGCAGCAGCAACAGCAGCAGCAATCGAGTCCCAAGACGCCCAAGCAGGAGAAGGATAAAGATAAGGATAAGGACAGCAGCTCCATTGGCTATCTCTCGTCCGATGGCAACACTAGCGACTTTAGCTTTGCCAACCTGACCACGCCCACAGCGCCCACCCACAACAATGGCAACAACAGCGACGACCATGAGCTTAGCTCCGAGCTGGAAGATGTCAGCGAGCGCACGACTACAACAAAACCAGCAACTGCAACTGGAACAGCAGCAACAGCAGCAGCAGCAGTTGGTGCCTCGCCGAAAAGCGGCAAGCGCGTGGGTTTCCTTTTCGACTCCACATTGACGGCATTTTTGATGATGGGCAACCTGTCGCCTGGTCTCAAGAATCATGCCGTCACCATGTTCGAGGTGGGCAAACTGTGCGAGGAGAGTCTGGACAGCTTTCTCGCCGAACTGGAGCAGGTATCTCTGCTGGACGCTGAGGGCGAAGGCGATGTCTCGCGATACTTCGCTCACGCAGTTATCTTGCGCTCCACCATTTGCTCGTTGCGTCCGCTGCTGCCAGGTGGACTGGATCTGCTGCGACTGGAGTGCTTGGAGGGACTCGATTGGCAGACACGCGATCGTGTGCTCGAGAAGAAGTACAAGTTTATTGTGTCAGCAACGCCGCTGACGGCCACGCTGAGTCACATGTTCAGCATTCCGTTTTTTGGCCAATTTGTGCGCAGCTCCGATGCCATGCCCATGTGGAGCAAGCTGTTCTACAACCATATCACGGGTGAGTGGGCGAGCGTGTTGCTAGCTAGTCTTGCAGTCTAATCTGAATTGCTCACTTTTCACACAGGCTATGGACCGCCCAGTTTGCTGCTGTGTCGCGGCACGGTGCTCAAGGCATTGCCACGCCTCTTTCTGGGCTATGGCAAGCTGTTGGTGAACATACTCCACTCGGATGCCTATGTGCTCAACTCGGAGAACTTTCGCAATCTGAATGACCAGCTGAAGAACGGCTGCATCCTGCTGCAGGGCTATGGCATACGTGCGAGTGGCCAGCTGCATTACGAATCGTTTCCATTCCAAGCCAGCGATGCGGGCCAAGCCAAGTGGGCCACACATCGAGCTGTGCAGAAGCTGGCTGGGCATTTGGATTTGCGCCAGCAATGCGGCTACATAACATTTCTAAATACGGGCGTGCCCGATCTGGGCTGCGAGGAGTATGAACTGCAGGTGAAGCTGAAGCTGCCGCAGCGCAAGCGGCAAACGCAGGGCGTCGCCGCCGCCACCGCCGCCGCCGCCGCTGCCACTGCCAGCAAGTCAAACAATGTGCCAAATGATCAGCTGACCAGCTTTCAGCTGAAGAGTCCCGACGAGAATCATTTTGCCAGCACGCCCGAGCATGGGCCAGCGAATGAATACACCTCGGCGGACTGCAACCAGCTGCTCGCCAGCGAGCTGGCCAAATGCAACGACAATAGCAGCAGCAGCCGTGGTGATCTGCTCTCGCAGAGCTCTGTGGAGCTGCCCATTGGCGATGCGACTGTGGAGCCAGAACCAAACACCGAGGAGTGGACGCTCTTGGATGTGAATTTTGGTGTGCCGCTCTTCGATGTGGACACGAATACGCGCATCTGCGAACAGCTCGTCCGCCAGCTGAGCAGCGATGCCAATCTGCAGGCGCTGCCCGCTTCTGTGCAGCAGGCGCAGCGGCTGTTTCTGGAGTTTGTGCGTCAGTGCTTGCTATTCGAGGATGATCCGGCGACGCCCGAACAACTGCGCGAGCCACTACAGCCGGGCAGGGCTCTGCCCCATCCACGCATCAATTTGGCTTTTGAGAACGGGCGCGTTGGCTATTGGAACGGTCGTTAAAGGACGCCCAACTTAATCTTCATGCATTCCTGCGGCCCAGCCCAAAATCTTTTGCCCAGTGCAGCGTACAAGTATTTTTTTCTTTTCTGTTCCGTTTTGTATGCTTTTCCCTGTGTTTGCTTAACACACGTTTGTCAGCTTTGCCCCGGGCCTTGTACAGTTAGAGCTATATAGATATTTATATAGAAATACCTTATCAGTCCGCTAACCATTTAGACCCAGTCACAGTCCCAATCCCACCCCCATTCCCATTCCCATTCCCTGCCCGCATGTATTCCGCTGTTTATTAGTTCTGTAAGTTCGACCGAGGGGCATTTTGCAATCAGAGGCAACACAAACTCTTAACATACCATAAACATATACATACATTCGCATGCATATAAATATATATTTAACATAAAATATGTATGTCTGAATAAATGCAATTTTAAAAAAGTTCTGTAAACCACATTTTATTGATCTGGGTAAAGCGATAGGGGAGATAAGCAAAGTTGAATGAGATATTGAAAAGTCTTGCGACTCGATTATAGCATAAATAACGTAAAGCTTTTATTGGAAATCTATTTAATGGCATATTGCGAATAGTTTCTTGATTAGTTTATATGGTTTCTGTTGACTCATAGAGCTATTTTTTTAAAAGTATAAATACCATTGAGCCCAGCTCCAGTACAATCAAAGCATTAGTTTTGCGCAGTTTTTCTCTTTTGAAATTAATTGTTACGAGAGAAGTATGAAAAATATCCAACTGAAAGCTTAAGATAAGAGAATATAATAGAAATGAAAGAAAAAATATTTATTTATGTCATAAAGTTTATGTTGTTGTATATATTTTGTGTAAGTCATATAGTTTTTAGGCAACCCTCGCCATATATTTTATTTTTATTTTTTTGTAGATTGAGATCCAATGCTTATATGCATATATATATATATATATATATATATATATATATATATATATATATATATGTATATATATATACTTATGTATATGTGTATACCAAGAACAAATAGAGCTCTTACGCCAAATGTATCATTTTAAAACAAGTAAGAATGTAGCAAACGGGCATAACCGACTCCACAATACTTGTTCACGTATTAACAACAGCTTTATCTAATATATCAATCAGATTATAAGCACTGCTCACAGTGGAGATTAACATTAATATATGGGCAACAGCCCTATCAATGCTATAGATATACATATATTATACAATATATTATATACAATATATATTTATGTATATTGATTTATTTAAATTTTTAATGCCTGCACTAAGACCATTTATCTAGCTGTAAAACTACCAAAGGAAACAGACAGTTGAGATTTTTATATGACGAAGAATACATACATATATATATATATATATATAGAAATATATTTATTTAAAATTTCAAGTCTCTAGATCAAATATAATGCAAGTTATATTACGATTTATACTAAACGCCATATAAAAATTGCGGATTTGACGTAGGCGAACCTCAAAAATCTTAGAACTTTATAAGACGAAGGTATAAATTCGTAGTTCGAAATTGTCCGACGGGCAAGAACAAACTATACTCCCTTCACTTACAGAAAGAGTATGAACTATCAATCCAAGTGTATGAAATTACAGTTAGGACGCGTGATCTTCAGCCAACTACACTGAGGAAGATATCTGGGGCCCCGTGGTATATGAGAACCAGGGATATAGAGGCGACAGAATCCAGGAGGTGGTCAAAAAATATCTGGAAAGATTAGATGCTCAACCAAACAGCCTAGCAAGGCATCTAAGCCCTGCAGCACAAAGGTCTGCCAGCCCACGCACTGGAGCTAGAAGACGACTCAAAAGACACCACCCTCAAGACCTACCTCAAAGGGTCATGACCTAAATTATATAGATTTTTCTTTTAAACTTCCTCTGTGATAGTCACACCCAATAGTCTTTCTACCCCTATTGCCTTAGCTTCAATGTTTTGTTCGTCTTACACAGAATTAAAACAAAATTATAATTTATTTGATTTCTCTTTAGATTAAGTTGCCTTACAGGTCCAGTAATCTGTAAATATTTCACCAAATAAAAAATAAATACATATATGTATATATATATAAAAAAAAAATGAACTATCATGATTATACTCATTCACGAAAGTGAAATGAGTATATTGTCCGTATTGCTGTCCGTCCGTCTGTCCGTATGAACGCAAACCTAGAGACTTGAAACTTGGAATATATACTCGGCTTGACAACCCAAGAACAATAAGATATGACGGATATATCTACGCCCAAATGACGTGGCAAATCGTGTATTTTTAAATTTCCAAATTTATCGACTAAATTAATGTTGACCTCTTCTATCGATTTGCCAAAAATGATATATATATATATATATATAAAATGATATATATATATATATATATATATATATATATATTATATACACCAATTGGGGACGTGGCATATCAGAAAATGGAGCTGGTAGCATTTGGATGTGAATGAGTATTCTGCAGTCGGTAACGCCCGACTGCAACGTTCTTACTAGTTTTTGGTATGTGTATGGAATATATTATAGTCTATAGAAGCTGAAGTCCTGTCTAAAGTTGACTAGCAGAAACTTTCATGTGTTTTATGTTTCAAGTAAGCACAGGCAAGTCCAACACTTAATCTTCAATCACTTAAAGTATGCTATACTATTTTGATATATTATTTTCGATTCCAAGCCTAAAAGTCATTAAGCCTCATGTAATTAGGCCTCAATTTAAGACTTACAAAAAGAAGAAAAACAAATCAATTAGTTAATTACTTTTAAATGTATTGCTTACCTATATAAGGTGGTAACAAAGGCTTGTCTCGAACTTCTCGGAAAATGTCATTACAAAAACGAGTGCTGAAAGTATTGTGGCAATGTTTCGAGCGGAAGTCGAAGGAGTTTCTGCGCAGCACATCCTTGCTGGGCTTGAAATATGTTTGGAACAGCGAGCTGCCCGGTTGGGTTCAATTGTATTTTGCCAAGATTTTCATAGTCGTCGTTTATATGGCCATAAATCTGGCTCTGAATGTGTTCCACAAATGGCAGAGTACGCCAGTTATCATAGGCATTAGCCCAACATTGACACCGATACAGGACATACCCTTCCCAGCGATAACTGTGTGCAGCATGAATAAGGCCAAGAGCTCCATAGTAGCCAACTTTTCAATGTAAGTAACGCCCATAGATAACGATTATATGTAGTTAATATTAAAGTTCCTTTAGTGGCTCTCTGGAGCATGCGATGCTGCATAAGGCGTGCAATCAGGAGTTCAATTACTCTCGCTACAGTTCATTTAAGCCACGTGCCAGGAGCAATTCGTTTCCCAATTTCATTTTTAATATTTCGCATAAGTGCGACGAAATGATTGTCGCCTGCAAGTTTGGCCAGAAGACGCTGCCCTGCACGGATCTATTCCGGGAGATCTTCGTGGACGAAGGCCTCTGCTGCGTCTTCAACTTTCTGCATCCGTATTACATATACAAGCACAGGTAGAAAATAGACTTAGGTATTTATATATATTATTTATTTTTTTATTTTGCTATCTATTCATATTTATTTATCTATACATTTAGATCATATTTTTTTATATACACAAATTTTGTTTTTTCTATATTAGTGAATCTACACTACGTGATTATACTTCTTCTAAGGGTCTCATGGATATTGCTGTAGATTGGCATCCTATCAAGGGCTATCCAAAATATTTGCCCGCTGGATATTATCCACGTCCAGGCATCGGCATAGGCATTTATAATGGTCTGCAAATCGTGCTCAATGGCCATACAGATGACTATTATTGCTCTTCTACGAATGGACAAGGATTTAAGGTTTGACTTGTACTTATACAAAATTGTAAATGAAATAAGATAGAAGGAGAGTAACAATAACAACATATATAATCGATGTGATAGGATATGTGTAGTGATCAGCTCATGAATAGTATAAATACTCTTTTGATTCTGAGATTCCTTTGTATAGATCCATTGATTCCATTGATTCGTATATACTTCTTCTTGATCTAGATCTTTTAAGTCTCATCTATCTTAGGTACTTTTGTTTAAGTCTATTGATGCTTAGGTATTCCATGATCCACATTTACTCTCTTGATTCTGAGATACCTATAAGTATAGCGCTATATGTGTTCTTTTTTATAAGTTCTCTATTTATTGTATTTTAAGTTTATGTTTATGTTTATTATCTAAATTATGCCTTAGGTACTCTTATACAACTCCATAGACCAGCCACGTTTGAAGGAATCTGGCCTGCCCATCATGCTAGGCCATGAAACCAACTATCGCATCGTACCGAATAGCTATGAAGCTGTCCAGTCCATACGCAAAATCGATCGCAAAAGCCGCCAATGCATCTTCAGTGATGAGCAGGAGCTCATCTTCTACAAGTACTACACACGGCGCAACTGCGAGGCCGAGTGCGATGCGCTATATTTCAAGAGGCTCTGCAATTGCATACCCTATTATCTGCCTTTGATCTATCGGAATGCCACGGTTTGCCATGTCGCCCACTTCGATTGCGTGAATCGGGCTGAGCTAAAGAATGTGGATGGCGAGAGTACGGTGTGCAAGGAGCTCTGCCTGACGAGCTGTCACGATGTCACCTACTTTCCCAATCCGTTCAGCATACCCACCATACCTTTCCGCCACGAGGGTGTGAGCTTCCAGAACGATTACTTCAAGAACTCAAATGATTTCATCGTTTCGAATTTGGCCATAGTTAACTTCTATCACGACAGCGACTACTTCCGCAGCCATGTGCGATCATCCTACACAGGTCGCACTGAGTATATGTGTAAGTGGAGCTATTCAAAAATTTTGTTTCTTATTTCGATATATCTTTCATTTGTATAGCTTTAACTGGTGGCATTATGAGCCTTATGTTTGGCTTTAGTGTCGTTTTCCTTGCGGAACTATTCTATTTTATCTTTCTGCGCTCACTCTTCGAGTACATACAACATTGCAGTTTAAATCGCCGGAATCGAGTTAATATACTAAACGAGCATCAAGCTAATGAAATCTGAAATACATAATACAAAGAGCTAGTCGTAATATAATATATATAATATATAGTAATATTTCAACTGAATAAATTGAGTAGAAGTGTGTAAACTCGAAAGAGTTTAACTATAATTTAAAACAAGTAAGAAAATTCTAGTCGGTGGTGCCCGACTAGGAGATCCCCTGAACCCCACCCGATCTGCGTTTTAAAGTATACTCAATTATGTATTTATTAAAGCAAAAAAATGTAAGCTTAAAAAATTGAATTATAAAAAAAAATATTTTTTTTTAGCTGGTATTCAAAATATAACAAAAATCAAAATTTTATAAATCATAAATGAATCTAAATCCAAAATTTGGAGACTCTAGCTTCAAAGATGTACGAGATATAATTTAATAACTTGATTTCGATAACGTTTTTAATCGCTAACAATAGAACGGGAATAGTTATCGATTTTTTTTAACAAGCTTGATATTTTCGTGCTATACATGGAACTACAAAAAATTTCAGATCTCTAGCTCTTATAGGTTCTGAGATCGACGCGTTCATACATACGGGCAGACGGACAGACAGGCAGACGGACAGGGCTAAATGGACTCAGTTCGTCACCCTGATCAAGAATTTTTTTTGCTTTATGGGGTCTGCCACGCCTCCTTCTGCCTGTTACATACATTTGACAGCTTAACAAAACCATTATACCCTGATTTCTAATTTTCAATGGGTTCAGGGTATAAAAAAAAATTGAATAAAAAATTGTTTGATTTATGTATGTATTTTTACACTTAATGTTTAGATATTTGTTCTCTTAATTCATTTGCATATATTACATAAAATATATATACAAATAAATTAATATATATATTTATTGTCTATATGAACTTTGATATTTGTTCATATACATTTTCAATACTATATTTTTTTCTGATATATGTATGTGTACGAGTATACCTTCAGACCGAAAAGTACCCGGAAATTCTACTGGGTCGACTGAGGTCGACTGGCTTGGACAGCTGCTGTAAATACTCCGGTAGACAGATGCTATTTATTTTTGGCACAGTAACTAAGGACAATTCTACCAACTTAACAAAGAAAGAAATTTGAAAAAATATAGAGCGGTGGCTTTTTTAAATGACCTGACAAAGCGCAGCAGACCGTATATGAAGTATATTGTATAAATTCTGTCATATTTAAAGCGGTTTTTGTGCTAACAACTTAAAGTTTGAAATATATATTCATTTAGACAAATACCATACAAAAACATTTAGTATATCTCCCGATTCCTTCTCACAGACCCCTTCCTGAAATTGACAATACTTTTTATAGCCACACCTACTTGGGGGCGCGTCAAATCAGCAAAGCAAAACTATATTTTCCATAGTTTTTGAGCCAAAATCTGCAAATTTTACAGCTGAATAACCCCAGCACTCATAGAGTTATTAATAATGTAGTCCGTCAAGCGGGGCGTGGCAAATCTGAAAACATTGATTTTTGAATACATTTATTCTATAAACTTCTGCTTGAACCAATGCTGACCGAAATATAATATATATAATATAAGCAGATTGAGAGACAACTACCCTTCAAGCAAAACAAAATTTGTATTTTTAACAATTTATATAATTAGTATTTAAGAAAGAGGAAACCCTACTTCCAGAAAAATGACTTTGCCTAGGGTTATGAAAAATAGTTTTATAGTAAATGTATCAAAATGAAATTTGATATTGCTACCAATAATCCAATGGATTGGATTGTGATATCAACCCGAGTTCCAGTCACTAAGATGCCTAGAATACGTTGAATCAACAACGACTGGTTGCGAACTGGATATATAATATGCCAAGGCTAATATGCCAAGGCTCTAATAATTTAAAAAAAAATTATATTAATTGTCTACAATATTTCAAAGTGAAAGCCTTAAGATTGATCAATTCTTAAATATTTATCAAGCAGTAAAATTTGTTACTAAAACCATTATCGTGGGGGAATTGGAGCCCGCAACAGTCGCTCATCTAACTAAATGAATGAATCCTTTCAAAACTAATCAAACCATGAAATTCTTATGCCCATATCTGTTACAGGGTAACAATCGTTTAACAATTTCGCACAGTTATTGCTCTTTCAAGATGTTGTTTGTCACTTAGCTTCATTTAATTTGATCTAATTTACATATTGCATTTGGATTTATATGGCTTCTATTGCTTTTGTTGAGCTCTTAGCCTAGGGATATGCCTCGACGTCTAGTGCGGCAATCGAGGCAGCAGGAGTCTCCGCCAGCTGCTTGGCCGGCTGACCCAGTGTCCTGTGCCTGTGCGAGGCGAGCTGAGCGCGTGAGAGGACGCTGCAATCGCAGGTGGTGCAGTGGTAGTGCGTGTGCCGCAGCGCATAGGTGCAGCCAGCCGACTCGCAGGACTCGTTGCTAGCGATCTTCCGGAAGCCAGCCGAGCGCACATACTCCAGCCGCAGATGCAGGCGACGATGGGCCACCACCTTGTTGGAGTCGGTGCAGACATAGGCGCACTTACGGCAATGGAAGTGAGAAGACTTCTTGGGCGCAGTCAAAGCCAAGCTGTCGTCTGCACGGAAGAAATGGATGGATTAGCTGAGGCAGTGAGTTTGATAGTAGCTTGGCCTGCCCACCTACCTGCCGCAGTTGCTGTTGCCGCCTGTGTGGCATAGCAACAATCTGGCACACCGCAACGCATATTTGCGCGATACTGGCGAAAGTCCTCGCCCATCAGACTGTCCATGCGCTCATGCCGCGCCGTGTGCTGCACGAAGCGCGTCTTGTCGCAGAAGCTGTAGTGGCAATCGCGTCGATTGCAGTGGAAGTGCGACTGATGGTTGCGATAGCCGCAGCGCTCGAAGCCGCAATCCTCGTTGAAGCGAAACTTGAGGTAGCCCGTGGGTATGTCCTGATCCCGTGCCCGCTTGACAGCAGCTCGAGCAGGCGTTGGCATTGGTGCAGTTCGAGCTGTTGAAGCTGTCTCCTCTGCTGTGCCCGTTGCTGTTGTTGTTGCTGTTGCGGCTGCTGCAGCCGCTGCCGCTGCTACAGCACCCGCTGCAGCTGCGTTGATCAGCAGCATCTTCTGCTGTGCCGCATTCTCCAGCAGCAGGCGCATGTCCAGCGCAGCGGGCTGACTGGCTGCAGCCAGGAAACTGGGCAGCAGCACCTG
The DNA here is from genome assembly GCA_035045365.1 of Drosophila leonis. Lineage (NCBI taxonomy): Eukaryota > Metazoa > Arthropoda > Insecta > Diptera > Drosophilidae > Drosophila > Drosophila leonis. The sequence goes on along the minus strand of JAWNPC010000262.1, from coordinate 7,166,172 downwards.
ACGCTGATATAGATCGAGCAGCTGCTTGAACTGCAATAGCTTCGTCTCCGGCTCGCCACGCCCGCCCGCTGAGCCCGCTTGGCCGGTGCGCATGCTCAGATCTTCCGGCTGATCCGCAATGCCATCTGTGTTGGGCAGCGAGCAGTATCTGACGGAGGTGTCCGTGAGCTCTGCTGTCTGAGCTGAGCTTGCGTTCTCTGGATAGAAGGTGCCCGCGGCGCGAACAACTAAAATGAGAGAACTTTCATGAAATATTATGTATCTGATATTTGGGCTTACGTACCAGAAACTCGCTCCACGGGCTTGCTAACTGCAGCTGGCTGTGCGCTAGGCGTGCTAAACATCAGCTGTATTTAAAGAAAAATATAGAATTGATAAAAATTATATTTATCAGATTTGGGTTAATATATAAGGATCTAATCTAAAGATATCTAAAGATATCTAAGGATATCCGAAAAGTATTTTATTTTCATCTATATTCAATCAATTTGCCAGAGGCTGTATATTGTAGTATATACGATATCCCTATATATTTATGTATGTATATTTCTCAGATTTTTCTTAATATATGCGAATCGAATCTACAAATATCTACCAAAATGTACTTTATCTTGATTTACATATATTTACAATCAATTTGCCGGAGGCTATATAGTGCTATATATCCCTATATATTTATGTCAACCTCTTAACTTAATACACATTTTGAATAATTTCTTTAATGAACCAGAAACATTTTCTTGATTTCCTTCCCTATGCTATATATAAAATAAATACTTGAAAAATCTTTTAAGCTGCAACAGAAATTGTCTGCGAAAGTAGAGAATATTTTTTCTATATTTCAGCATATCTTGAATATGCCTAATATAATATAAATATCTTATATCTTATTTATTTATATCTTATTTCCCTTAGATTACTCTTAGATTATCTTATAGCTATAATCCTCTGATGCAATAAACTGGAAAATAGCTAATTTGATAAGCTGTCTTAAACATGCTAAGTCTATTGGACAGCTACGTTTTATAACAATAATAAGAACAATTGCAATATAAAAGATCTTGATGATATATTAGATATAATTAAGGATATACAATTTAGTAAGAGCTGTTAAGAATTCCATTTGAATGGAAATTCAAAATGGGTTTTTGTTCTGAAAACCCATTTTGAAT